>SZWC01005069.1:98933-100977 GCA_023375785.1 Penium margaritaceum | reverse complement strand
CTCCATGTCTTCACCCTGCGGGAACTCACCATGCAGGAAACAGTGGAGGAAGCACGGTAGGGAAACACAGACTCAGTCACGATGCTCCTCCCGTTTGTGCTGGCTACGAAGTCTAGAGCAGCACCAGGAAGCCCTCCTGAGCAGCCAAAGTGGCCTTCGCAACTCAGCACTTGCTGCACTGACAGCAGCGGCGGCGACGGCATGTTCATGGCGATGGCTGCTGCACTCTCCACAGCTGTCATGGCTGCAAACGCCCAGCATGATCCTGCATGTAGAAAAGTCGGTGTGGGGCATGGTGAGAGTTAGGAGCACAACTTTTTGTCGTTGTGCGGTGCACTGAATCAGCCTGGGCCATGCACGCTCAACCCAGTTCTTTGCGTGTTTGCCCATGGATGTGCCCTTGCATGTAGGTCTTGAAGTGATGTATGAATTCCCAAGACCTGCTTTACATGCCTATCATTGATTATCCATCTACCCCCCTCCCCCCCCCCCGACCCCCCGCCTTACACCCTTCTCCCCCTTGCCCCGTCACCCACTAGTCACCAGTAAGCAGTCACCCAGCATCCATCGCCCATTAATCATCACACACCACCATTGACCCATCGCCTAACCCATCAACTGCCAGTTGACAGGTACGGTGAGAGCGATGGGTGGCAGTCTGCCACCCATCCCTCTCACATATAAGCGGCTGGTCATACGTGAGAGCCGTCTGCCACCAACCACTCCTCTCCTCAGCCCTTGAGGACTACAACTTGGCGCAACAAGCTAGGTGGCCACCAGTGATGCGCAGCGTCCTTTCTGCCTGGAGGGAAGCTTCCAGGAGATACCGACACAGAATTCGCAGAAAAACTCATGTTTCTTGCTAGGACGTGATCTGTCTGGCTCCAAGTCAGCAGATTTGGCCAGGTGGACTACATCACATGCAGGCTGACTGGCTCCGCAAACCGCTGCACAAGATGTGGTCCTAGGAAATCCCAAGTGTGTCGCCTTTCATGTACAAACCTTCACAGTTCTTCACGTAACCTTCTCACATCAACAACCAGCCATTGGCCACAAGGTTCAAAAACTTGTCAGCCCGATTGTGCAAGCCTAGCTGCGTCATCCACAATCATCCGTGTACGGACTGAACCGACCTCGGATAGGACGTTGGGCAGATGGAGGCTCCGACTTACTGTGCAGAGTAGGAATAACATAAGTAAGAGCCTGTGCTACACACATCATGACAGTATCAGGAACAGACTCACCACACTGGCCTTGGTCTCTCACAGGCCCAACCTTCCCTGATTGCCGCCAGTCCACCCGCGACGGATTGCTCCAAGTGTTTTGGCTGGAGTCGAAGCTAGCACTTGCATGGCGGAATTGGAGGCTGAGGTAATGAGTGGGGAGTGTAAACGAGGGGTTGAAGCCCATGCTCTTTTGTGCACCTGCCAATTTCCCAGTTGTGCAGGAAAGAGGGAAATGTGAAGCATTCTGACTGGAACTGAGCTGTTTTGAATGGGGCACACCAATAGTGGTACTGCACAGCAGGTGATGCCAGCAGAGAAAAACAACCACGACATCATTGCCGATGATAATGGCAACAACAACAAAGACCAAGACGACAACGATGATGACAACCACAGCGACGATGATGACGACAATGACGACGATGATGACGACGACGACCATGACAATGACGACGACGCCGACAACGACGACGACGATGTCGACGACGAAAACGACAACGACAACGATGATGATGACAACGACAACAATGGCAACGAAGAAGGCGACAACGACAGCAACAATGATGGCAATGACGAATGATGACATCGGCATAGACAAATACGGCAACGATGACGGCAGCGGTGGTGGCAGCGGCGGCAGCAGTTCGGTGACGATGACGACGACGACGACGATGATGACGACGACGACGACGACAAATACGATGATGACGACGACGACTACGACGACGACAACGACAACGACAACAACGACGTCGAAGACGACGATGACGACGATGAAGACGCAAATGACGACAATGACGATGACGACGACGAAGACG
>SZWC01005069.1:68933-93933 GCA_023375785.1 Penium margaritaceum | reverse complement strand
CCGCCTCGTGGCATCAGCCCCCGACAGACCGACTTGGCACGCCAATTCGGTACAAGCTGCAAAAAGTGCAATAAGGAAGACCCGGCTGATGTCCACGGCCGGGGGACGACGGAGAGCACGAGCGACTGCCACAGAGTGCGAAACCGCAGCAACAACGCCTCCTGTTTGGGCAGGAAGGCAAGGTTCGGCTGCAACTGGATCGTAGGAGCGATTCGCAGAGGCGGCGGCGGCGGCGGAGGTGGGATGCCGCTTGCAGGCAGCCAATGGCCGGCATCCGCGACGGTCCACCATAGCTGTCGGAGCGCTCTTCGTCAGCCTCGGATCCTGCTCACTTTGGTTTCGCTGCCGCCGCTGCCGTTCGGGTTGCGCTGCTTGAGCTGGGTGCCCGGAAGAGGGTGACGGTGGGAGAAAGCTGCGCAAGCCTGCATTTGATGGGCTGGTTGGATGCGCGGGCCGCGCACGCAGCGACGACGGAAGGAAGCTGCGGCAAGCCTCAGTTGAGTCGACGCGAAACGGCGCGTTCTGGCGGCTCATTGGCCCTCCGGCAAGGGCGGTGCCGACGGACAGGCGTGTCAGAGACGGGAGAAACACTAGCCCATGTACCAATGCAGCCATTTTCAGACATGCGGAAATGAGCTAGTAATGGGGCGATTTCGCAAGAGCGCCTTGCGCAATTTTCTGATGCTCTGTGCAGCGACGAGGTCCTTCGATCTTCACAACCGCTTCCCCGCACCGTCGCACAAATCACAACTCATCGCCCCAGTCCGGATTTCTCGTCGGACCCGTTTGAGCGGACACACAAAAGGTAGCTCCGGCTGCGAAAGACGGTCTGCTGTGCTACGACAACTTTGTTACATTTTCGACATTTTAAAAAGGGCAGCTTTGCCGATTACAAGAGCCGAGTCGGGAAAAGTAACCGTCTACCGTTTTATCACAATTCCTTCTCCGGATATCCGGTCTATTTCGATTTTGCATATAAATGTTCTGCAAGTGCGAAATGTTTTGGAAGACTAAACCCCACATTCGATGAAAGGGAAGTTCCAAGACCCAGCCACCGCGGGGCCTGAAGGGAGCCCAAACCTTCATAAAACCCACAACCCCCGAATTTTACGAAGTGGTTTTTGGGAAACTATGTCGATGTTTTTGGGTACAAATCCGGGTACGAGGCGAAAATACTGTCAGTCAACGCCGTGATGTGAAATGAAGAAGTTTAGCTGGATTTCTGAAGGGATGGTGGACTTTTTAAACGGCCACAATGTGAAACGAAGAAATTTGACAGGTAAATTGACCGTAAAAAAATACACCATTCCTCCAGAAATCTAGAAGGTGGGTGTTTAGCATGTGCTGATGACTAGTCATGTTCATTTGTTTTCTGAGAGAGAACCGATACATCGAGCCCAATTAGAAACGGCAACCGCGGAGAAATCACAATCCTTTTTGTCTGACTTGTTCCGACGGTGTCGACGACGGAGCAATTGCATACGCTTCATCCCTGAGTCATTCGACGCGAGTGCAATTGTCAGACTGAACCGTATAGCTCGCTCCTGCGCAAAAGAGAAGCCTATCATGGAATGGCTTTCGTTCCCGCGTTCTGTTGAGGAACAGTTCTGGATGATCTTCTTACCGGACAGTGTGTCCTTCTTTTGCCGAAGATTCCGATGGATTCCAGCTCAACATATGATTAAAATCGAAGCCGACTGTCCACGAGTATGGGATCGGGGTCGGCAATGGGAGTTGCAGTGCTAGACGATAGCGGAATCCAGACGATTCTACTGTGAGGTTCCAGTCTGCCATGCGGCCAACCGAAAGACACATCAAAACGGATGTATCGAAGCCGACCAAAAGGAATCGTTTCGATCGGCTGACTGCCCACACGCCGCTTGCCGGCTAAGAAAGAAAATTTGGCAACGTCCAACCTCGTCCGTTCATGCATTGAGATTTCTTCTCACTAAATGTCGAATCGTGAACTTTGCAGTGCTTCACCACAGACATTTGCGGATTCCTCGAGACTTGATGACCAAGAAAGAGGCTATAATGCAAAGCAGCTGCTAACGCAACATTGGTTAAAAGCAAACGTTGGAGCATGACCATCCAAACGTGATTCCAGACAGTAGTCATTGTAACGTGCGGCCTGTACTGATTCAGAAGTAAATGTCCTGTCTCACGAATTAAACAACGGGTTTGAGAAAGAGCCGGTCTGTCTGAAACTAAACAGTTTTTTCCAATAAATAAGCAAAGCTACCAACCTGGTAACAATGATTCAGAACCTTCAATTGCCGACAAAACTCGCTTGACTCCAGCTTACTCGAGCGACATCAGAGTCAAGGAGAGTATCGCTGTTGGTAAGTCCTAACTACTCGGATGTCCGCACCGCGAGCACTATTCAGCTGGCATACCCGCGATTCCGCGTTTTGACATGGAATATCCAAGAAGATATCCAACACTCACTCGCCATGCTCAATCAGCAACATGCTTCGCTGATCGAGCATGTAAACAAGGGTCATGTGACCGTCGCTCGATCCCAACCGTCACCCCTTCGCGAGATCGCGATGGAGCGATGACCCTTTTGTTTTTCTTTTTTTCCTTTGAATGCGCAATCCCCCTACTACGATTTAGAGTTTTGTATATTTTTCACAGGCGGAGCCCACGCAAAAAAAAAAAACCCTACATCGTAATACGGGGTTTGCGCTTAGAACAGGGGAAAAAAAAAGAGTCATCGCTCCATTTCGATCGAGCGAAAACGCCCTTCCAGAATTTGGACTCTTTTTACATGGAACACAAAACACCCCTAGTTTGCGGAGAAAATACATTCAAAACCATCCTCTCTACATTTGGGGGTGAGGGTTTAATTGTTCGCGCGAGCATCTACTGGGCCCCATAGCAACGGGGCCCAGCATATTCCCTTTCAACGCATGGGGTTTCTTGGACACACCATGCAAACCTCAGGCAAACCCCTCACTCGAAAAATTAAAGGACGGAGTTGTTATATGTCCTTCATTTTGGTCGATAAATCCCCGGTGCCCATAGGCGAAGTCGAACCAACTGCGGTGTCCAAAGTCGAAACGGAGACGCATGCGGTGTCCATAGCCGGAATCGAAATAACTGCGGTTCCCATACTTGAAAACGACATGACATCTGTGTCCTCGGTTATTGTGAGTCATGGGCATGCTTGACATATGTTTCAAGGTTTTAACATGTTTGTCATACATTTCAGCAACGATGCGGAAACGACCGTCGTCGGCGGCCGTACGCGTAACATGGAAACAATTTGACGTGGTTCGTTAGGTCTCCGACGCCTTCATGACGGGGGTCTTACATAGGATAATGCAACGCTCCGGCTCGTAGAAACGCGTTACATATGATAGAGCCCAGTGCGTCATCTCAGCCCGTTGTTTGAAGGACCGTCGAAGTTTGACAAATTGCACATTTGACCTCCTGAAACGAGTCCGTGTATTTCACCGCATTCGTATCTGATTTTGACAGCCTGTGATGTGTCACATCCTGCCGGTTTCACAAGACGCAATGTACCTCCCATCATGCACGGCTACCATGTGCTTATATCAACCGCAGTTGTACCATTCGCTGGAAAATATTGTTTGGCTCGTGGGGGGTTGTCGCCTTGCAGTGCATTTTGGTGCATCGAAGCGTCGATTATGTTCCTCATGCCCATCGCGGCATCGTTGACGTTACATGCGAGACGATTGTGGGTATTCCAGTTATGTAAAGCCAATTTTTACGAACAAGGTGCCCATGATGTCTCCCGATGGCGGGGACCACGCACAAGAGAGGTGGCGGAGCTCTCACAACCTCCTGGTTCCCACCGGACGGCAGCGACGACGACTTGACAGATGATCCGTGCTCGACGCGCGAGACACCCACCGCCGACAATGACGATGTACCGCCCTGTGCAATTGACGGGGCCTCACGCCCTCAAGCTGAGGATCCTCTCAGGATGTCTCGTGTAGGCGGACGTGTGCTCTCGACCAAGGGCCTGCCCGTCGGTTCTGACGATGAGGCAAAGGCAGACGACGCCAAGGCAAAGGCGCCCGCATCTCGGACCCCACCCCATGTGCTACCCCGAAGAAGCGAAAGGCTGCGGTGGACTTCCCTCGGTGGTTCAACATTCGAGAACATGGCCGCATGCAAAGCCGTAGAGGAAGAGTATGCGGTTCACAACCGCATGGCGCTGAGGTGGTTGAAAAGCGACTGCAGTCGCTTTGTGGCGCGGTGTAAGCAGTATGCGATGAAGAAGTGCCCGTGGATCGTTCGTGCCGGGTACAGCAAGAAGTCCGGAGCAGTTAACGTCACGTCGTTCGTGGATGGCCATCTTTGTGACCTCAGCCTCGGCCGGGGTAACCTCGTGCACTCCATGAGGTGGGTTGCGCGGCAGATTGAGAGCACCATCGCGAAGGACCCATGTGTGAAGCCCAAGGCGCTGCAAGCGGCCGTGATAGAAGTGACCAAGATGAAGGTCCTCTACACCACCCTTTACCGTGCGAAGACAGTGTGCTTGAAGAAGATGTACAGCAAGAAGTCGGACTCGTGGAGCATGTTCCGAGGTTACGTGGATGAGGTACGTTATCCCGCAATGGTTTCGTCTACACGATTTTCAACAACTCAGGTATGAGATGGGTTAGAGACCGAACATGTGGATTATGTTGTCTCATGCAGGTGCTAAGGGTTGTCCCGCTGGCCATCGCCAAATTCGAGAAAGACCGTGTCATAGGCGCCTTCGACCGAGTGTTCATCGTACCCGGGGCCTGAAGGAGAGGTTTTGAGTACACCAGACGGGTCCTCGTCATGGATGGCACACATCCAAAAAACGGCCACAAGCAGGTACTCCTCGCCATGCAATTCTTCGACGCAAATGACGACGCCATGCCGGCTGCGCACGCCTTGGTGTCCGGGGAAGATGAGCGCAACTGGAGCTGGTTCTGTGAGTTGGTGGCTGCAACGTACCCCACGGCCGCACATCATGGAACAACGGTCATATCTGACCGCGAGAAGGGACGGGCCAACGCTGTCGAGGCCAAGCTGTCCGGGGCCACCCACACAGACTGCATGTGGCACCTCATGCGCAACGTGTAGTCCAAGTGCCAGGGCAAGTCGGGCGCACTATTCTAGAACCCTACACACGTGACGAAGCAGGCCGACTGGGATGCATGCCTGGCATAGATGCGGCACACGGTGCCAAGGGTAGTTGATTTATCTGCTGGGCGGGAATGGAGAGCCTAGCATCCTGAAGTAGCGCTAGAGCAGGCTGTTCTGCCCGGTATCTTGCGGAGGGCAGACCACCGGCAATGCCATGGAGTCTTGGAATGGCAAGCCGGTGGAGCTGAGAAAGATGTATCCGTATTTTGTTTCGTGAACCCGCACGTATTTGTGCAGCGATTGTGGCACATTCGGCGCAGGATGGCACACGACGCCGCGGGCAGCGTCGCGCCTGCGCTGTACCTCAAGGTGAAGCTCAACTACGACCGCAGCAGAGAGTATTCAATCAACCTGGATGGCGACGAGACGGGACCATGGCACAACCGCACAACCACGCGTCATAACGGCACTCCTCGCGACGTCAACCTCACCACCAAGGACTGTTCGTGCGGGCGTTGGCGGGAGTATGGGGTGCCGTGCTCGCACGCGTGCACCCTACTGCTGGAGAATGCACTAAACCCCATAGCGTACGTTGATTACGGCTACCCGAACCTGAGCTACAAGCGGACCTACAATGCCCTGTCCCCATTGCCAAAGGTGCGGCAGGTGAAGCCGTGAGAGCCTAAGTGGAAGCAGCCAGGCCCAAGTCGCGGGCGCGGGTGGTCAGCCACCGTGCGCTTGGACAGGTATGCGAAGATGAAGAAACGGCGCATTTGTGCCCGCTGTGGAAAGCAAGGCCATGTACAGCGGGCATGCCTGAACATGGAGGCCCCAAGCCCCAAGCACATGGCGGCCGCATGCGTCTCAAAGCTAGACGCTGAGCGTCGCATGCGGGCCTCCTGCCGGACTAACGTGGACGCCATGGGATACTCAGGGGATGAGGCGGATGATGCACCCCCTGCCAAAGTGGAGGCAGAGTCCGAGGAGGAGGAGGAGGAGTAGGAGGAGGAGGAGGAGGAGGAGGAGGCACATGACGAGGAGGGGGGTGAGGGGGAAGAGGAAGAGGAGGAGGGGGGGAGGGGGGGCAGGAGGTCGTCGACCCTGTCTCTGTGTCCACTCACGAGGAAGGGGTCAAGCACCATGATGCCAAAGATCGTGAGGAGGCATGGATGGCCTTCCATGCTGAAGTGGACAACATCAACCGCTTCTTTGGCCTTTGTTGAGTCTGGGTGAGGTTGTTTTGATTGCCATTACTTTATTTGAACTCTGCCTTCAACTTCATGCATGATGTCTAACACTGTTTTCATTCCATGTGTGTGCTTTGCACAGATCATCAACGTCCACTCGTTGAAGAGGAGGTGCATGCTAGATCACATGTGGCACATGATTGCACTCCTGTAGTAGATTAGCTCTCGTGTACTTTTGTTAGTACTATTGATCAACTCCGCTTGACTAGTAGTTCTAATGCACGATGCCTGAGTTCGTGCAGTCCTCCCTCCCCATGTCGAAATCAACCCACATTCCTCTTCTGCTCAAATAATTCACAACCAGTAACCACACATTGGACGTTTGCTTTGCTGAACTATGCATCTGTTGTAGTCCACAATTGCAGTAAGGTGCAAATTGTAGTGCACAATGGTATCCTGAAATTATTTTGCACTGTATGTACCTCAAGCAGCTACCAAGTGTACATATAGATTGTACACACGTTCATTTCGTTCTCTTTGCGACAGTTGTTTCAAGGATCCAGAAACATGAGTTCATGTGACGAACAAGACTTGACCGTCATATTCCTCATGGGAGTTGGTGCGACATTGGTGTGTCAGAAACTGTATTCCTATTTGTGGCCGCCAACAAGAACAAGATATGTAGGCATGTGCCATTGTATTGCGACACACGACACAAGTCAACTGGATGCCTACACGAAGCAGAGGCAGAGGAGATTCATTGGGAAGATGTCTTATACGAGGGAGGAGACGAAAATATGGACACAGTTGATGCCAATGAGGAAATATTCTATGATGAAATGGGATGTCAAGGACGGCAGGGATGTGGATGCGACTTGTGCCGCTTGCTCTGGCAGTGCAGTGTCGTGGATCCAAAGTGGTTAGATGCAGAATGGGTTGGGTAGTACTTCCTGAAATCAATCAAAAATGGCCATTCTTGGGTCATGAACATTACTCCCATGCCCATAGTAGTCACATGAATAATACCGTCGTGTCCATAGCTGTCAATGAAATAGTAATGATATGCCCGAAGTTGTCAATTACCTTTTCCTTTCGTGCCCGGAAATGTGACAGAAAAAAGAACTCATACCCATGTTTCTCAATGAAATAGTAGTTCCATGCCCATAGTTAGATACCCAGTCATGTCAATGCAATAAAACTCGGATGCCCATACATGTCACTGAAATATTACTCCCATACCCAGAAATGTCAATGCAATGAACCTCCGAAGCCCATAGTTCTCACTGACATAATACTCACATACCCACAATTGTCAATGAAATAAACCTTGGAAGCCCATTCTTGTCATTAAGATTATACTGACATACCCACAATTGTCAATGAAATAAAACTCAGAAGCCCATACTTGTCAGTGACATTACACTCGCATACCCAGAATTGTAAACGCAATAAACGTCGGAAGCCCATACTTGTCACTGAGATAATACTTGCATACCCCGAAGTGTCAGAGCAATAAACCTCAGATGCCCATATTTGTCACCAAAATAAAACTCGCATACCCTAGATTGTCAATGCAATAACACTCTCATGCCAGTACTTTCATCAACAAATGCCCACTAGGGACTCGGTGGCTTGGTCCATATCCACGGCTCCCATGGCTCGGGATAGTTGGGCGGCCTGCTACTAGGCATGGGCACTCCCAAGTTCCAAACCATGTGCTCCGGAGTCACAGGAGCTCGGGCCCATGCTGGTTCTTCATACCTCAACTCTCGGTGGCGTGCTACATTGGGGTCCCACTGCTCCTTCAATGCGACCCATGCCCGATGTGCCGCCCGCGGGTCCGCTCCAGGAGTACCACATCCATGATGTGCCGGGCCATCTGGACGGACATCGTTGTCCATGTCGATCCAACGTGTGAGTCAATGTTTGACAGTTGGAGTAAACTTATCGCATTGTACTGACGGAGATGCACTAAAATACACACGTTAGTACCCTTTTATAGTGCGAACCGGTACAAAAACCAGGTTCACTAGTTGAACCTGTTTGCGTGACCCTGAGTGGACGTCGGTACATGCCGCCGATATCCGTTGATGATGTGTATGGCACCGGCAAATTCCACCATGGACAACATGAGATTGGCGATGGCCGTGTCCATTCGGCATGCATTCATTGGCGACGGCATCTTATGTGCGAAGCGTAAACGTCGGCTACATCGCGACGATATCGGTCCACATGCATGGCAAGGACAAAACAAATCAGAGGCTGCGAAGCCAGGCTGGCAACATGCGAGGTTTGTTTACAACATGCAAGACCATGAAGAATTAATACTTCGAGCGAATAGTGGCTACAGTAGACATGATTTNTTGGAGTAAACTTATCGCATTGTACTGACGGAGATGCACTAAAATACACACGTTAGTACCCGTTCATAGTGCGAACCGGTACAAAAACCAGGTTCACTAGTTGAACCTGTTTGCGTGACCCTGAGTGGACGTCGGTACATGCCGCCGATATCCGTTGATGATGTGTATGGCACCGGCAAATTCCACCATGGACAACATGAGATTGGCGATGGCCGTGTCCATTCGGCATGCATTCATTGGCGACGGCATCTTATGTGCGAAGCGTAAACGTCGGCTACATCGCGACGATATCGGTCCACATGCATGGCAAGGACAAAACAAATCAGAGGCTGCAAAGCCAGGCTGGCAACATGCGAGGTTTGTTTACAACATGCAAGACCATGAAGAATTAATACTTCGAGCGAATAGTGGCTACAGTAGACATGATTTCGTTTTTTTCTCGCACAACAAAAACCATGGGCACCGCTGTCATGGCGTTTACGACAATGGACACTACATGCATGTCGGTTTCGACTTTGGACACCGCCGTCAGTTCGCTTTCGAGTATGGACACGGCGGATCTATCGACCGAAACCATGGACTCCAGAGCATTTATGCCCAAAATCAAAAACACCTCAAAAGAGGGGTTTGTCATTGTTCGAGGAGCATGATGACATCAGCATTCTGGCGTTGCATTCCATGTAACGACAACAAAGCATTTTTTGTGGAAACATCGTTTTTTTTTACCTGTGGATATCGTAGCTTTAATTTAGTCTGTACTGGGCTTGCCATGCCTAATTTAGTAGGTACAGGCATGCCAGCATAAATTGTGGACATGGTGAGTACCTAGTGGCTCAGTCTTGTTGGTAAAAGATGCGATATTGCCCAATAAACTCTCGTACGTCTATCTATATAATAGTCCATTTCTTCACTTCACACTTCAATCTTTTATCCTCTTTATATCTGCCTGAGTAGTAGATATTGTGCCGAACAAAGCAGAGATGGTGAACAAGTATCAGTTGCAAGGCAGAACACGGTTTGATAGTTTGGGACACTTGAAAAATTCTGATTAGCATTAAGTGTACTTCGATGACAAGTGTCAAAACCATCAAACACATGTATACAAGGCTCAAGTTAAACATGAGACAAAGTCATAGTCGTCGAGACAAGTGTTGAGCGACGTGTGTGGAGTCATGTCGTGAGTGGTCGGATCGAGAAGCTTTGTCGAGAAACCAGGGGCGTCCAAGATCGACAGCGAAGATGCGAGATGCATCTTCATAAATCTTAATGCATCTCCATGTGTCAAGAATTCAACCAAAAGTTCGTGACACTTCTGTCGACGATTCTCAAAAGTGGTCGAAGTTGTTTAGAATATGCAAAAAGGATCGTCAGAGGGCGAGAACATATGGCCAAATAACCCTCGACCGTCAGAGTGAAAATTTAGGTCTAGACGCGCAGTGGATGACTTGTGTAATGAGAGAAATGCCCACTCGGAGAGACTAGAAAATTCTATACGCCTGGTACGTAACACTTATCCCCTTTTTAACCGCGACGTCCCGCCACGCGTTTGCAAATGTGGCCCGGTGACGGTGGTAGTACCATTGGATCAGATGATCGACGTTGCACAAGTTGTCGTAAGGTACCCATCTGTTGTGCGTGGCGTCATAGACGTGCCACTTGACAGGATACTCCATGGTCTTGCCACTTCGTCCATAACAGAGGATGTCCACGATGACGTACTCGGTGTCCTTGTCTACTTGTACAAGAGGAAGGGGAGGTACATCCCTACTGGAAAATTTCTCCCAAGGATCCTGGTAGTGCTTCAGTTAGCTGATGTGGAACACTTGATGAAATTGCATGGTGTGAAGGCATTTGAGTCATGCAACCACAGGGGTTTGCATGTGCTCGATCTCAAATGGGTCCAACCATCGAGGTTTGAGCTTCGAATAGTCAACTCCGCGGAGTTTGATGTTTGCTAGCGGCTATACGTCGACGCCGCGACGTTGGTCGTCTTCTTGCTTCATTGCCGCATGTGTCTTTGCAAGCGTCCGGCGTGTTTGGTCCCAAATGGTAGAGAAATCGTGGGGTTGGATGTCGACCGCGGCAATGTTGCTTCGGCTGTCAAGTCCGGTTGCTATGGCAAGAAGTTTTCTATGTACCACCTCGAACGGAATTTTACCCATTGCGGTGGACTTCGCTGAGTTGTATGCGAGTTCGGCAGTTGGAAGTTTAATTGCCCAATCCGTCCCATGTGGTTCCCATAATGTTGGAAGAAGTTGTTCGAGTGTCTGGTTGGTCCGCTCGGTTTGGCCGTCGATTTGAGGGTGGTACGTTATTGAAAGCTGGAAATGTTGGTCCATGGTTTCCTTAGAATGGGGAGTGGCTACAGGAGTCTGGCTGGCCGTGTGCGATGGGATTTTTGTTGTTGACATGTGTCATAGGATTTGCAGAAGTTGGCCACGTCATTTTGAATCTTTTCCCACCAGTAGTGCTTCGCCAAATTTCTTCAACATCTTGTGTTCTCCAAAATGTCCACTTGGACTGGTGTCGTGACACTCTTTAAGCGGCATACAACGGAGTTTGTCGTCTGGGGGAATGACCATCTCGTGAGTGAATTGTCATCGCCAATAGGGTGCGTCGTACCATAACTAGGTTTTTTTGTATCCACGGTGCTGGTTGTAGCCACGTGTGAACAGCTGCTCGAGATACGGATCTCGCTATAGTTGGAGTGTCACTACTTCAACCATAATGTCTGGTTGGCGACTAAGTGCATCTGCAGGGTTGGTTTTGCATGGCTGTTACTCAACATCGCAGCCAAACCTAGATTCGGAAAACTCCATCCACAGGTTTTGAGATCCACTGAGGTTTGGTTGCGTCTTCAAATGTTTCGATACATAAGATGCATTGGAGGAATTCAAGATAGCACTGCCAAGTCTTGAATTCGCGTACGACCACCAGCAACTCCTTCTCGTGTACGGCGTAGTTTTGCTCCGGTGCATGTAACTATCGTGACATGTACGCAACCGGTTGCTCTCCACTATCGTGAACTTGTGGGAGAACCGTGCCAATGGCTTGGCCGGAGGCATTAGTAGCCATGACGCTGTTGATTGTTGGATCGGGTAATTGTAGGGCTGGCGTCAAGGTAAGAGCATTCCACAAAGCGATGAGCGCTTTCTTTTTGCTGTCTCCCCACCGCTACTTTTTTTCTTTCCGAGTGAGATTGGAGAGAGGCGCTAACATCCGGGTGTAATCGTGCACACCATGCTGGTAGTGATTACAAAAGCAAAGGAAAACAAGGATTTCTTGGACTTTGGTTCAGAAGTGTCGGCCATGGGACACACGTCACAAAACTAGGACGTCTCGGACATTGATGATATTGGTGTCAGCCAATCAGCGAGTATCTTGGATCCATGGTGATCCGTCCACTGTTGATGAATTGACACAACCTCGATTGAATTGCGACCGAAGTCGCACTTCGAGAGTTTTTCGAAGAATTTCTCTCTTTGTGAAACTTCAAGAACTTTTCGGAGATGTCCATCATGCTCCGGGATGCGGCTATACACCAGAATGTTGTCGAGATAAACCACAAAAAAGTTGTTGAGGCACAGGCAGAAGATATTGTTCATCGCCGCCATGAACGTCAACGGGGCATTTGTGAGTCAAAACGGCATCGGTTGCCTTGCTTCAGTTCGATGTAATGGTCAATGTCGCGTTGAGGTGGTAAGATTTCTGGGAATTTGTCAAAGAAGACGTCTACAAACTCTTGGATTAGAGGCGCAAACTCCTTGAGAACCATCACAAAATTTGTTGATGTTGATGTGGCTGATGTGGCTGATGACGCTGATGAGGCTGATGACGCCGATGAGACTGATGGTCAGTTGCTGCCACTTCGGCTTCCTCCTTTTGCTCAAGATGTATGAGCCATGCACGAGGCCCTCGTTGCATGTAGAGTGCAGTATGTTGAATGGTATCAATTGCACAAGTTGTCGCTTTTCAATCGCTGTAGTTCCCTTTGCTGCTTCCTCCTCTGCTGCTTCAACCTATGCTACTTTTGCTATCGTCTTCGGCCCCACGCGCAAAAGTTTTTTCTTTGTACTATTGATCTCCACGTAGACTTTGCCACTGTTCCAATCAATCTGCGGGTTGTCCTGGTACAGGAAATCACATCCGGGAATGATTTTGAGACCACTCATTGGACACAACCTCCATACCTTTACATCTCGCAAGTCTCCCACTTGTAGTGGTAGTGGTTCTTGGAGTCTCAGTATGTGCAATCTTCCATCGATTATTTTTCTTTCAAACACCACTGGTTTGGTTTGCAAACCTTGCTTTTGAACCATGTCGTTACTCACAAAACTGTGAGAGGTCCCTCTATCCAATATTTCCGGTACCATTATGTGAATCTTGCAACCTCGAGGTTGCACTTTTAGTAGTATCGGCGGTTGGTCATCCTAGTATCCCTCCTCAAACTTAGCAATATCTGAAATCCTCTACGACTTCATGAGCCATTTAGGTGGGCGATCATTTTGCGCAGACCAGTCCTTGTGGAAAAGAGTCACGGCTTTCACTTTTGTCCTTTGCTGCTTTCGGACTCATTACAAAGAGCCATGCACTTACTTTGCGAAGAGCCTCCATCACGACTAGCGAAGAGCCTCCATCGCGACTTGCAAAGAGCTTCCATTACAATGGAGGCTCTTTGCAATGAAGCGCAAGTGCAGCTTTCCCCTCTACGATTTTCCCCCCTTTTTGGGCCTGCTTCTTGCTCCGGCAGTTTCGAGCGATATGCCTGACTTTTCCACATTTGTAGCAAGTGCGTGTATCTCTTTGGTTGACGACGTCTGTTTCCATTGGGGTTGCGGAGTCCCCTGACTAAAATTTTCTGTTCCCATGATAAATGTGGTTTGGAGGGTTCCTAGATCCGAGCGTCGTAGTTGGCACTGTCAATCCTTTATGCTACTGCGGTCATTTGCTGTAGGTCGTTTTGAATGCCAAAAATGGTTATCACTCACCGGATGTCTCATTTGAGGCCGTTGTTGTAGTGAAAATAGATTTCGTCTAGGATGATGTCTGCACGAGTGATGATCTTGTAGAATCTCCACGTGTACTCTGCTACACTAGACTGCTGACAAAGACGCTCGAGCTTACATCAAGCGTCATTTTTTTTGTTCAGCAGTCCAGAAGGTGCAAGCATTGCGCATGATGATTTGTTCTAGCTGGTTGGTGGCATCAGCACGTCTTGCCATCGCGGGTTGATCTGCTCCAAGGGTAGAATGCTTGCGGTTGGTGATATGAGACGGGTGCCGTTGGTCGTCAATTAGGTCCCCCCGGGTCTCCTGTTTCCTTTGGATGGCCTTTAGATCAGACCACCAACTCAAGGCCGTGCCACACAGAAGCGCGGCCGTAAGGTCAATTTTCTTTCGATCGTCTTTGACCTCAGCAGTGGTGAAGTACACCTCCAAGCTCGTCACAACCAAACCACATCCAAACCATTGGTTCCTTGGAATTTTTAGGATTGAACGGTCTGAGAGAGGCTGGACAAATCTTGGGTCTGTTCAAGACTTGGGTGTTCCTCTCGACGAGCTCCTCCTCCCATGCACTTGCATTGCAAAGAGCCTCCATTGCGCTGTTGAGTTGTTGGAGTAGGTGGCTGTTGATCCCCTTGAATGAGGAGATACGGTTTGCAATTTCCTTGTTGATCCGCGCCTGTCGTCCGGTGCCACTTTTCGTTCCCGCTATAGACGTCCACGCTGTTAATAGCGGCGGCTGGTTTACTGCCATCGGATCCATGATCGGGTTGGTCATTGGATTCTTTGTGGTTGATTCAGCTGTTCCGTAGCCTGCCATGTCATCATTTGCCTCCAGTGCAGGGTTCACGTGCATAGACATGTTCTGCTCCTTTATCGCCGAAGTCGTCGTCGAAGATTTCCGTTGGTTGTTGCATGTGCTTGCTCGTTTCACGTAGTGGTCATAAATTCTGCAAAGTCTTGGCGAAGTCTTGGAGAATTCTTGGCAAGATGCGCCGACGGTTTGTGTGAGGTAGTCCTCCGGATGGGTTAAGTAGTCAGATGCCTATCCAGCACCGCTACGCTCTGATATCAAGTGTTATCCCGAACGGAGCGTAGATGGTGAACTGGTTTCAGTTGCAAGGCAGAACAGGGTTTGAGAATTTGGATCACTTGAGCAGTTTATGACTGGCGGTAAGTGTACTTCGATGACAAGTTTCAAATCAATCGAACACATATATACAAGTGTTGAGTTACAAATGAGACGTAGTTGGGGTCGTCGAGTGGATTGTTAAATGACGCGTGTGGAGTGACATCGTGAATGGTCAGATTGAGAAGCTCCACCAAGGAATCAGGGGGCTTAAAAGATCAACGGCAAATGTGCGAGATGCATCTTTAGAAATCTCTATATATCTTGATGTGTTGAGAAGTTGGTTGAAAGGTCTTGACACATCTGCTGACAATTCTCGAAAGTGATCGAAGTTTAGAATGTACAAGAAGGATCGTCGGAGGGCGAGGGCAGTTGGCCCAAATGCCCTTAACCATCGGAGTGAAAATATAGGTCTCGACACATGGTGGAGTATTTGTGCAATTATAGAAATTCCCACTTGGAAAGATTAGGGACTTGTGTACGTCCAGTACGTAATAGTATATTTCTATGAGGGGCAGAAATGTTAAGCCAAGTGGAAAATGGTTGGTTCACGGGAATGAAGTGTGAATTAGGAGACAATTTGAGAAATTGGGTCAAATGGATGATACGTACTTGCAATAAGTGTACTTCACTGACAAGTGTCCAACAAGTCAAGCGTACAAATGTAATAGCAAGAATCACAATGAGGGCCGTGGGTGCTTGAGGCGAGTGATGCGTGTGACGCCACATTGTGACTGGTTGCTTTGAGAATCTATGTCAAGAATTCAAGGGGTTCTGAGGATATTGATGCGCGGGTTTATAAACTTCTGGCGACGTCAAGAACTTGACCGTAGAGTATCGAAACATGGATACGATTCGTGACACTGTAGTTGATCCTTCCCAGAAATGGTAAAAGGTTTCAGGATCTTCAAAAGAAGGACACCAGTTGTCAGGGAAGGTGGCCAAAATTCTCTAGGACAAACGGCGTGAAAATCCTAACTTCAATGCGAATTGCGCCATGAATTCAAGGACAAGATTACCACTCGCAGAATTTAGGGACTCGTGTCCATTTGGGAAATAACACTCCCCTTCTACTAGCTGCAACGTCCCGGTGCATGGTGTACGTTGTTTCTTTGGCGGTTGCAGTAAGGCCTAGGAAGCTTCTTCTCACTTCTACCCAGTGTACTTCTTCCCACATGCATCTGGAGGCGTCTACCAAAGTGCGCACTAGTCATTTGACACATCATCTACAAACACCTGCGGGTTGCACTCTCACCAACAATAGCGACCAAAACAGTAGCTTCTGAAACGACAACATCGAGACTCCCGACCCTCGGTCCTTCAGTCTCCGTCACGTCTGCATCCACCTTTTCTTTGCGGCCTTGATTAGCGCATTGGCGACTTCACCAAGAACAAAGAAGATTCCTACATCACCTACGTTTGTGCGGGAGCAAGATCGCATCAAAGACAATGTGGCATATTATGAGGCTAGAGCACAGCATGAGTAGTTGTCATGCCTATGCTGCCGCAGTCTTGATTGAACTTCAGTGAGGACTACAATCCAACGGACCACTATGAGCAGTAAGGCTGCACACGGTTCCTATCCACGGAGATTAAGAGGGATCCGGATCCATGCGTCGGGTCCTGCACCTGGATCCTGAACCGGGGTAACGGATCCTTGGATTCACGGATCCCTATACTCACAGATCCTGGATCTGGATCTGCAGAGACATGTACTATGCATTCTATATGTACCATGAGTTTCACAGTTCATTTTCAGACTGTGTACTGAGTGGTAACACTGAACTAGCTTTCCACATGTCGTACATTCACAGACATGTTCATGGAAGACATTCATTCACACATTCATGGTAAAATGTTCTCAATGAAGCACACTAATCAGGTACTTGACAGGGAACTGTCTTCAACATGTCATCATGGAAGTAAAGTCGAGTCCAGGTCTAAGCATGTTCAGGTCACCACCCCCCCACTTTCACCTGTACCCTCACCTTCCTCCCCATCTGTACCCTCATCTTCACCATCATCTTCACCCTCTTCTTCCAGCTCTTCCTCAAGAGCTAGATCACCACGACGACGTGCATTCGACCATGCCTCCTCAGCTACCAACTCTGGTGCTACTTCTCCAGTAGGTGCTACGGGGAAGTTCACCAAGGTTAGATCATTGATCCATGACTTCAGCAGCATGAGGTTCTCTACTGTGAGGTCTACCAGAGACTGCCTGAAGTCAGTGATGATTTGGCGGGCCAGAGAAAAAAGCCTTTCAGAGGGCGTGCTCGTGGCTGGAACTGCTAGGAAGTCCAGTGCTGCGAGGTGGAATGTCGGGTACTTCTTCTCGTACTTGCGCAAGTGCATAAGGATCTTGCACTTGCGAGGCTTCTTCTTGTCCTTTTCCCAGGTGTCCACCTCCACCTCCAAACTGGAGGGTGCAACCTGTGAGGTGGGCACTATGCTCGGCTCCGCGAACATGTCGGTGCCGGCATCTTCCAGTGCGGCCTCCATGACGTCCGGCTCAGACGCAATTCTTGAGCTGCGCCGAGGCTGCGGGGTGCTAGCTGTGCCGGGTGTTGTCACTGCTGCAGTAGAAGCAGACCTTAGGTTAGTCTTTGGCAAAAACAAAGCCGTTCTCTGAAACATGACTAGACAGAAATACGGTTTACCTGATGTTGCAGCTGCTGTAGTCGTGGATGCAGCAGCTGCAGAGTATGTCTGAAGCTGGAGCTGCTGTAGACCGCTGGCACTGCCAGCTGTAGCCACTGCTGCGGCAGCCTCCTCTGCCGCTTTGCACAGCTCCACCTGCAAGCAGTACGGCCCAAGCAACTCCACCACCTTCACGTGTAGCTCTGCTGGGCTGGCGATGCCGACCTTGGGATGGACGTTTGCGTAGAAACACAGGCGGAACCGAGGGTCGAGGGCGGTTGCCAACACGTGGCGGTCAGTGCACAACTTCGCGTACTTGTCCAGCTTGGCGATGCTGGACGTCATGCCCTCCTTCAGCTCGACCAGCAGCTGTTCCTTGCAGTCCAGACGGCCAGCTTGTCCTCGGTGCTTGCTCTTGCACTCTGTTGCCACGGCTTTCACCACCCAGCTCTGCATCTTGTCAAGGAGGGAAGAGTAGAAGGGAATGACAAGGGAGAGGGTGGGATACGATGACCCGGAAATGTCATCCGTGAAGCCCTTGTAGGGCTTCATGATGACAGTAATGAGCGCGATCAGTTCCCAGTCCTCTAAGGTTGGTTTGAGGTGCGCGCCATCCCTGCCATACAGATCCAGCCACTCTTCAAGCACAGAACGCACAGCAATGATGCGCTCACACATGTCCAAAGCGCTGTTCCACCTGGTCTCGGTGTCCAGGTAGAGGGATTTGTACATCAGTCCCGCTGCTTCAACGGCTTTCTGCAACGACTCTTCACGTGTTGGCGTCCGTGTCACGAACACCGCGATGGCCCGGACGTGCTGAATGATGGCCATCACGCGTGGCTGCTTCAACAAGTCGCCCACGGCAAGGTTCATCACATGGCCGAGGCACCTGATGTGCCCGGCCTTGTCAAAGCTGTCGTTCCTGGGTACCATGTAGTTGTCCACGAGGGAGTCATTTGTACTCTCGTTGTCCATGGTGAGACAGAACACTCTGTCCCACAGCTCCCACTGCTGCAGTGCTGCTTTCAGAAGGTGGAAGAGGTTATCGGCTGTTGCCCCACCCTTGATGGCCGGGAAGGCGAGGGCGATGGCGTGCACGTTGTAGTCGGTGTCGATCCAGTGCGTCGTCACTCCCAGGTACTTGACGTTGTTGCATGCCTTCCAGCCGTCGTTTGTGAAGGATATGGCTGATTTGACTGCTGCCAACTGCTTCTTGATGCGCTGACGGAACGCCTTAGCACCGACGCGGATGTTGCGGGCGATGGTCATGTGGCCAGGAATAGCTGCTGCGGGGTTGGCGTGCGCAAATGCCTTGGCAAGCCAGAAGCTCTCCATGGAAAAAAACGAAGGGTTTTTTTCCACTGCATGCTTCCACAACATGCAGTGAAAAAACTTCTTGTTGAAGATGTAGCCGACCCCCGCCACACCGCGCGCGATTGGGTTGTCTTCAGGAGCAACTGCTTCTCCGCCATCAGCATCCGCCACCGCACTTCTCGCCTCCTTGAGCTTGTTGGCAGCAACAGCGGCTTTCAGCTGCCGCTACATGTCTCGGTGGATGAGGCGCATGTGCTTCCACAGTGCGCCGGTGGTGCCGTTCTTGGCCGACAGCCTGACAGGTTTGGCTGGGTCCTTCGTGCAGTGGTAGCACATGCCACACGCAGTTGGACCAAAACCTAATTTTTTGAAGGACCCCCAGATGAGGGAGTTCTCTCCCCGTCATTTGTGCTTGTCACCGACGGCACCCTCCTCTTCGTCTTCAGCATCGTCTTCCTCCTCGAGCAGGTCGTCTTCATCAGCGGGACGGGTGGTGTCGTCTTCGGCCATGACGGCTAGTCACAGGAAACGGAGCTGTTGGACGTCGAAGAAGACGACGCACATGAAGGTGTTGTGCTTCTGAACAGCGTGGCGACGCAACGACGGATGGGTTGCGCTGTTGCGGACCACCAACGATTTGACGATGTCCATCGACGGCTGCCTTTGCCCAAATAATATCCGGCCACGCATGCTACTGATGATATTGTGGGGCTACAGGTGGTTGGTCAGTCGACACATAAGAAGATATGAGACCAATGAAATGTCAAGTTGCCATCTCCAGGCTGGCGACTTGACAGGTTTTCTGCAGCTGACATGCATGATGCATGTGCCAGCCACACGGACGTGTTGCCATATAGTTTGCCGGTCCAATATTTGGCGCGCTACTCAGCTGTTCGATTTCGAATGTGCAAATGAGTGTGCCACACGGATGACTTGAGCCAGACGTTTAGTAAGGTTTTTTTACTCCCCCCCCCTCCCTCTGCCGTAGGATCCGGGTCAGGATCCGCAGATCATGGGTAGGGTACCGCGGAGCCCAGGATCCGTGTGCACCCTTAATGAGCAGGAGGACACTATGTATTACACTGCACACGGCCAATCAGCCTTGAACGACTCACCAACACCACAAAATGTGCCAGCCACGAGGTCTCCATGAGATCAACGACCTCCTCAATCTCCTCTAAGCCAACCCATTTCCCACAGAATTCGTCGGCGGAGTCAGCGTCTTGCTCTTGGTGGGACGGTACAAGCAACTGCCGCAATGACATATAGACCCTCAGTTCCTTGCTCCTCTGCTTCCCCAGTTACCTCGAGCTCTAATTCAACATCATCAGCATCCTCTGAAATTCTATCTATGCTGGAGGCAGTGCTCGTCTCTAATGCTGTTGTTGCGTCCACATTTTCTACCACTGTACATGCTGCTCATGCACCTGCTGGCACTGGTAGTGTAGAGCGGTTGAGATGTACATGGCAGCTCTAGTTGATCAGAGGCCCCTTGTTACTACTGCAAACAACGTAGTTACTCAGGTCGCTATCGCGACAAGCGCAGTAGGAGCAGTGGCCGCGGTAGTAGCCACTACTCTTTCCAACACAGGGGGCTCCATCCACACTTCTACTTCTCTGGTATCTTCCACTCCATTTGCATCAACATTGAGTCATTCCACATTGATCCTCCTCTCCATAACAACAGTAGTCTCCATAGTCACAGCCGCAGCCTTGGTCAGTGCTGCATGTCTTTTCGTGTCTGTATCATCCACTATGACATTTTTTGTAGCATCCGCTGCTACTGTATTTCCTCCTCTTTTNTCTACTTCTCTGGTATCTTCCACTCCATTTGCATCAACATTGAGTCATTCCACATTGATCCTCCTCTCCATAACAACAGTAGTCTCCATAGTCACAGCCGCAGCCTTGGTCAGTGCTGCATGTCTTTTCGTGTCTGTATCATCCACTATGACATTTTTTGTAGCATCCGCTGCTACTGTATTTCCTCCTCTTTTTTCCCTCCATCACTAGGCCTGGTGAGCATGGCATTCTCTTTTGTTCTTGGAATCTCTCTCTCTCCCCTGTCCCTGGGCTGGCATGTTTGTGTGTCTAGGCAAGTTTCTTTGCAGCACAACCTTGAGGTGAGACTCTCACCGCACTCTTCTTGCGACACTAGGAAACTGTGCCAGTTTTTTTTGTCAGAGTAACATTGCTGACACTATGTTTTTCGATGATGAGCAATATGCTACCTTGCAAGTAGAGCTGTAGCATGAGCATGTTTGACTCCAAATAGCTCTCATTGCATAGTGTAAAACACAAGAGAGACTGTGTTGTGAGCAAGACGATCAGGACACCTTCGCAACCCATATAGCATGCTTGGTCTTGAGCCACACACAGCTTTCTTTGCGCGCCATCTCCTCTGCATCCATTACTGCTGGCATCCCTGATGCATTCTCCACTGCACCCGCCTCTGCACTTCAAGCTTCGTTCAGTCTGATCCTCTTGTAGTCGGTGCTGCAGCAGGCATAGTCACAGCCAAATTTCTCACATCGCAGTTCCAGCGTCAATGTAACTTTGACATGTATCCACCTCACTTCACTCCTAGTCTCACCTCTTACTCTTGGGAAGTTTTCTTCAGTGCATGGGCGTAGGAGGAGCAACTCTTGGAATATTACCATAAGCCCAATCCCTCAACCAATCCTTCATTTGTTCCATTGATTCTGATTCAGCTTGCAAAGTTCGTGCTTCCATTCGAAGAGGGCCTAATTATCTTTTTTTATGAGATCAGGTTGTACAATACTGACACTATACCCACTCACCTGCTGATCTTGTTATTGCATACATTCTCATTAGGCTCCACACCAAAGTGACAGGGGATGCAACGAAGAGTGTCCTCAGTGTCCAGTTTAACATGTTGTCTATGCACAATCATGAGACTGCTGATGCCTATTAGGCTCGTTGTCCCAGGGTGCTGCATGGCCTGGGCAAGGAAACGCCTGTGTAGCTTCCTGCCGTTCTCTCCATTTTCAACGGCCTCATCCCCGAGTTGTTTGACACCTCAGAGAGGTCAAGGCCTCAGAGCTCAAATGCCTTGTCTTCGAGCTTGTCCTTTCTGTTGCTCCTCCGGGCGTTGGCACTCTGTAGGAGTTTACATTACAAACGCCTCACCGATTGGTGAATCACTTTTAAGAAGTGATTCACCAATTTGTACTGCTGCACGATAAATAAATGTATTTATCGTGCAGCAGTCACTGCTGCCACCATTGTGTCCCCTTCCTTTTCCTCCTCCTCCTCACCTCCTTCTCTACGTCCACTGCATCCTCGTCCTCCACGTCTACCTCCTCTATGGTTTCCCAAGCGGGCGGCCGGGGTCGAGGAAAAGGGAAAGGGAGTCCTTCTAGTGGCGGATCAGGTGGTGGACGACAAACGTGGAAAGGGAAGAGGTCCTTTTAGCTCGTCCTCCTCCATCTCATCCACTCGCACCGTCACGTGCTGGAGCTATGGTGCCAATAGACACTCTACCTCCAAGTATCATGCAACCCCTGATGATTCACGCCTCACATCCGTGATGCGGTGCACTAGGCACGCTCCTCTGGTGACGGTTGTGGTGGTTCCCACACCTACACCTCCACTGCGCCCGCCAGCCACAAGTCGTCCACCTCCACTGATGCTACGTTACCACCGTGGCACACATTCTGCCACCCTACCCATGGGATTGTCCTCCAACATTTGGTGGCCCTGTCTCCTACCCCTCCCCTTTTGGTCCCTACTCTCCACCAGCGTTGGTCTTACAACATTACTCCCAGCGGCCCCCATTGTTAGTGGTCGTCATCACCCCTGACCCACGTGAGACATCCGACGGCCAGTTGGTTTTCCTCCATCAGCGTCACCTCCTTGATTAGAGAGGTGGGAGGGCACTTTCAGGTCTGGGGTCAATTGCGTGCGAGTTCGACGAGGCCCTTGCGTGTGGGTCCAACGGGCCTTTGTCGGGTTGTGTCCAAGGGTGTCTTACTGTTGATGTTCCATGGAATGAGGACTGGTACTCCGTTTGCTTGCCTCATTGTCTTGTTGCATGTGGTCAGCAGCTCCCCTCGCGCTTTGCCATTGTTGCTGTAATTCATTTTCTTGCCTCTGTGCGTGTGTCGGGTGGCTTGTCAGTTCTTGATCAAGGAGCCACCCAACACATGACGTTGTCTCATTCCTTGGCTTTTTTGTTGGAGCCTATTGGCTCCATTCACGTTGGTTGTACTGGAAAACTTGTCCTGTTCCAAGGTGTTGGTGTTGTCCATTTTCTCGGGCCTAAAGGGCAGCTGTTTCTGCCAAACGTTCTATACGTGCCCTCTCTTGAACTAAGTCTCCTCTCTGTGACGACTCTTGATGACCAGGTCATGGACTGCTCCTCCAGCTACGGCATTGCATCTGAATGCACCACACCTATGGCTGCATATTTCTTCAAGGTCAACGCTGTGATCACCTCGTCCTTTGCTCCTGTCTCTACCACAAGTGCTCTTTTCCATGTCGCTTGACCTCACTCCCTTGTACACGCATAGCTGTTGCATCTCTGTCTCTGCCACATTGACACTGTCGGCATCGACAGATTGCTCCACCACCAGCTTGCACATGATCTTGATGCTTCTGTATTCCCCATTGCTTGTGCTGCTGACTGTCTTGACTGTGTCCAAAGGAAAAACACATTGGTCTTCCTTTTCCAGCTTTGACACTCATACATCTCAATCCCTTGATCCCTTGCATGCTGAATTCATGGGCCCTCTCAATCATGATGCCTTGGGAGGGGTGATTGCTAGTCCTTTGTTCCATTGATGACTATTTACGTATGTGCTGGGTGTCTGCCCCTTGGCAAAAAAGGTTGATGTTTGTGCCACTCTTGAGTCTTGGCTCCCACAGGCTAAACTTGCCTGTGTTTGTCGTTTGCATGTGTTGCGCTCTGACCGTGGTGGTGAATTCATGGAACCTGCTGTATGTTTTTTTTTTCTTGTGAGTTGTGTATGGGGCCGTCGGCTCGCTGAAAATCTGAGTGAAGTGACATTTCCAAACACTGGAACTGTACCCTTGCCGACGATTCCCTCTACTTCCCCTTATTTTCCCCTGGTCACTTCCAGTGAGTCTCCTAGCCTGTCCTCACCATCCAATGCCTCTTCCCCAACGTCTTTTACATCTTCCTCTACACCTAGACCTTCTAACTCCGCACCTGCTGAGTCCCCAACGTTGTCACCGGCACATTCCTCTCCTTGCTCACCTTTCATGTCACCATCACAAACCACAGCACCTTCTGATACCCCAGAGCCACTTTTCGAGTCTCACAATTCTACCATTAACTCAGAACTAGGACTTGAGTCACAAAAACCCTACTGTCGACATGGATTCATTCAAACGCGGATAGAGGCTCTGCTCCCTCCTTTACCGGCCAGTTTCCCTGTGCTCTTGGCCCTCTTTACAGCGCACGCGGTCCAGTGCATCATCCTCTACAGTCCGGTCTTCAATCAGACCCACTGGCTGTCAACCGGCCTGAGGCAAACGGACTAGAAAACAGGGCCGACACAATAGCACCTGCCGTCCGCTCCTAGCATTTCAGCTAGGAGAAGATATCACCCTCAGGATCACGGTTCCACACTGAGCAGTTCCTAGGCAATCACTTGCTAGCAACTGTGTCCACTTAACACTTGGTCACTTTCACGCGAGGTGCTAGTCAAAGACTAACTCCTGGGGCTTAGACCAACCAGTGTCTTCTTTATACTGTTCCTTAGTTGGACAACTCTGTGAGGAGCATCTAAGGCCAGATTGTGTAATTAGAATGAGGAATGAGCCTGGTACATATAGTCCTAGGCCTGGCTTCTAAGGTGTGTGGGTAGTGACACTTTTGGGGTGGTCACTCCACACCACCTCACCAGTCCGCCAATTGGCGTATCCACTGACCGCCAAGTGGCGCACTCTCCTCATGCATGGAGAAATGTCTAAGAAACTTCCCCTGTGCTAGAAGGTCAAAAAACCTCCTGCGCACATCAAGGCTCGATCGCAGGACCTGTTGTCCCTAAGTCCAACATGCTATCCGTTGCGCTACACTTCTGGTGTCTCGCTTGGACTTGCACCACGAACAAGGTTTGGGGGACTTACTCCAAGGGAGCAGTGCATGCCCAACCTGTCCGTCAACCCATAGCAGTGGCCATGGGGCATAGAAGAACAACAATCTCTCCCTTGCACCGTAGGCCACCTGCTGTGGTAGTTTTCTTCGGCATGAACCTGTAGCTCTAGGTTGTGTTTGTGCATGTCAGTTTT
>SZWC01005069.1:22585-66585 GCA_023375785.1 Penium margaritaceum | reverse complement strand
CTTTGCCCATGCGGTGCAGCCGAATACTTTCAGGTGTGATGCGTCCGGCTTCTTCCCTGACCAAACTTCTTGTGGTGTCATCTGTTGCTTTCCCTTCTTCTTTCCGCGCCTGCCCAGAGCAGCCGCAGGAGTCAGGTTGACGAGATAGCATGCCGTTCTTGCTGCTTCCGCCCAGAACCGCGGTGGAAGCTTTGTATCGAAGAGCATGCTACGCACCATGCCGAGGATGGTTTGATTCATTCGTTCGGCAACACCATTGCTCTGCGGCGTGTAAGGCGTTGTGGGCTGGTGGTTGATCCCATGCTGCCGCAACCAGCCCTTGCATGCCTCGTACTCTCCGCCGTTGTCGCTCCGCATCCCTTTGACTCTCTTTCCGGTCTGCCGCTCCACCATGGCGACAAACTCCTGCAACGTTTCTCTGACCTCTCCCTTTGTTTTGAGGAAGAAGATCCACACCTTGCGGCTGTGGTCGTCTATGAAGGTCAGAAAATACTTGCTACCACCGTTTGATGCCATGCGAAAGGGTCCGCACACGTCGGTGTGAATCAGGTCAAGAGCTGATTCTGCGCGGCGACCATTGCGCTGAAAGCGAGTTTGCTTGGTCTTGCCTTGGAGGCAAGGTTCACACAGGCTTCCACACTCAACCGCATCCTTCTTGCAACCATCCATGCCACGGACTAGCTGTTGTTGCTGAATGACTTGGAGCGTGCTGTTTGCAATGGCCCAAAGCGTCTGTGCCACAGATCAGTGTCTTCGTCCTTTGCGGCAGAGGATGCTTTTTCAGTTCTTGTTGGTGTGCTCTCCTGTGTTGGTGCCAAGACCACTGCCTCCGCTGCACCCGCATGACTCTCGTCTTCCGAGGTCTTTGCTGCCATTGTCTGCAATACGTAGAGTCCGTCAACCCGTGGAACCTGTGCCACGAGATCTTTGTTGGCATAGAGGACCTTGATGTCCTCGTTCCTGGCGATGACCGCCTTCTTCTGTGTGAACACCACTGTCATGTCGTTGTCCGTTATCTTTGACACGGACAGAAGGTTTGCCGCAAAGGAGGGCATGTAGACCACGTCACGTAGCCGTAGATCCTTCTCTGCACCATTAAGGTTGATGCTCACCAGCTTGTCTCCCACGCCCTTTGCGTTGACGACACTGCCGTTTGCACATCTGAACCGCCGATCGGTGGGGTCGATGGAGACAAATCCAGCCTGGTCGTTGCTGGAGTGATGATCGGTGCCGGAGTCGAGCCCAAAAGCTCCTGGCCTGAGCAGCGCCGCTCCTTTTGCTGGAGGCGTGCTCTGTGCCATCATGTTGGTGGCTTCTTTGCCACCCTTTTTGTTGCCTTTGTTCCCACCGCTTCCGCCGTCTTCCTTCTTTGGCGACCTGCACTCTCTTGCCCAGTGCCCAGGTTTGCCGCAGTTGCGGCAGTTACCCTGTCGCTTGGGAGCCTTGCCGCCATTGTTGCCTCCGCCGCCACCGCTTCCGCTGCCGCCTTTCTGACCAGAGGCTGACCCTTTGCTCCCGCGGCCACCGTAGCGTGCGGCATAGGCTGAGAAGTTAGCCTCACTTCCGCTGCGGCGCATGGCCTCGTTTCGCACGTACTCGGACACTGCCGTGTACGTCAGGTCGTCCTCCTTCCAGCCGCCCATGACGGTGATCATTGGACTCCAGCTCTCCGGTAGCGCCATGAGGAGGATCATGGCTTGCATGTTCTCGTCAAGGTCCCAGTTCATCTGGCGAGCCTCGCCAAGGAGTCNAGCGCCGCTCCTTTTGCTGGAGGCGTGCTCTGTGCCATCATGTTGGTGGCTTCTTTGCCACCCTTTTTGTTGCCTTTGTTCCCACCGCTTCCGCCGTCTTCCTTCTTTGGCGACCTGCACTCTCTTGCCCAGTGCCCAGGTTTGCCGCAGTTGCGGCAGTTACCCTGTCGCTTGGGAGCCTTGCCGCCATTGTTGCCTCCGCCGCCACCGCTTCCGCTGCCGCCTTTCTGACCAGAGGCTGACCCTTTGCTCCCGCGGCCACCGTAGCGTGCGGCATAGGCTGAGAAGTTAGCCTCACTTCCGCTGCGGCGCATGGCCTCGTTTCGCACGTACTCGGACACTGCCGTGTACGTCAGGTCGTCCTCCTTCCAGCCGCCCATGACGGTGATCATTGGACTCCAGCTCTCCGGTAGCGCCATGAGGAGGATCATGGCTTGCATGTTCTCGTCAAGGTCCCAGTTCATCTGGCGAGCCTCGCCAAGGAGTCCTTCAAACTCCTGTAGGAAATCGGGGATTGATTCGCCCTCATTCACCCGCATGCTGATCAGCCGTTGTAGGATGAATAGTCTGTTCGCGAGGGAGGTGGATTGGTGCACGCGCTTGAGCTTGTCGTAAGCTTCGGAAGCCAGCGTGTACCCGGCAATGATGGGAACATACTTCTTGGCTATCACGTTGCTGAGGAATGACATTACAATATCATTTCGATCCATCCAAGCCTCATGCTCAGATGTGCCTTCCGCGGGAACCTGCTCCTCTCCCTTCAGTAGCTTGATGAAGCCGCGCACTTTCATCGCCAGCTCAAACTGCCATCTCCAAAGGGGGAAGTCAATCCCCTCGAAAATGGGGATTCCCCACAGGGGTCCAAGACCTTGCGGCAGTGACATAGCACTCACATTTGCTCCAGTGGTCTGCCCTGTGGTAGCCACTGTTGAGCTTGAGGACTGCCTTGCGACAGCCGCCACTCCTCCCGATGGGTCAACCATTTTTGTTGCCCTTGTCTGCTTCCCACGTCTCTGCTGCGTTGAGGCCGATGTAGGCTGATGTTAGCTGATGTCTGCTACCGGTTTTAGGATGCAGATCCGTTGCCTACCCCTCCAGCCGATGTTCACCTGCAGACAGAGAATACATCTACACCCACACACCCAGGGTCTTGCCACCAAGGGCAGAGCTTGTCCTGGTTGGGACACAAGGGTCGTCCCTTCAAGGGCAGAGCTTGTCCTTAGTCCCTGTGTGCTAAGTGCAGACCAAGCCGTTGGAGCTGATGAAGCTGATGGAGCTGATGGAGTTGATGGAGCCGGCGTGTCCACCTGGAGAGAGCGTACCAGAGTTGGGCGAAGCGTGCCTTACAACTGGTCAGTGTGGGCCCATAACCCTTTGTCAACCGGCCTGAGGCAAACGGACTAGAAAACAGGGCCGACACAATAGCACCTGCCGTCCGCTCCTAGCATTTCAGCTAGGAGAAGATATCACCCTCAGGATCACGGTTCCACACTGAGCAGTTCCTAGGCAATCACTTGCTAGCAACTGTGTCCACTTAACACTTGGTCACTTTCGCGCGAGGTGCTAGTCAAAGACTAACTCCTGGGGCTTAGACCAACCAGTGTCTTCTTTATACTGTTCCTTAGTTGGAAAACTCTGTGAGGAGCATCTAAGGCCAGATTGTGTAATTCGAATGAGGAATGAGCCTGGTACATATAGTCCTAGGCCTGGCGTCTAAGGTGTGTGGGTAGTGACACTTTTGGGGTGGTCACTCCACCCCACCTCACCAGTCCGCCAATTGGCGTATCCACTGACCGCCAAGTGGCGCACTCTCCGCATGCATGGAGAAATGTCTAAGAAACTTCCCCTGTGCTAGAAGGTCAAAAAACCTCCTGCGCACATCAAGGCTCGATCGCAGGACCTGTTGTCCCTAAGTCCAACATGCTATCCGTTGCGCTACACTTCTGGTGTCTCGCTTGGACTTGCACCACGAACAAGGTTTGGGGGACTTACTCCAAGGGAGCAGTGCATGCCCAACCTGTCCGTCAACCCATAGCAGTGGCCATGGGGCATAGAAGAACAACACTGGCCTCAATGCACTCGGTCTTGCTCTCAGTGTTGTTCACCCAGCAGTGGGATACGCCCTTGTTGCCCATGAGTCCCACAGTGGCTTTGAAGCCTATGGTACTGCCTATGTTGCTACATACTTTACATTAAGCGGACTCCCCATACTCCCTCTAGAGCCAGCGACTGTTCAACAGGCTTGTCACGTTGATCCACCCTCTAGGAGAAGGCCATGCAGGAGGAGCTGAGTGATCTTAAGGAAGACGGTATCTTTGAGCTTGTGGACCTCCTTGCTAGCTGTAAGGCTGTCTCAGCGCGTTGGGCTGCCGCAAGCTCAAGCCCGATGGCAAGGTTGAACGCTACAAGACTCGGCTTACTGCCAAAGGGTTCTCTCAGTTGCCTAGGATTGACTTCGATGAGACGTTCTCTCTAGTTCGGCGATACACCACTACACGTGCACTTCTGAGCGTGGTCGCATAGCATGACTGGGAACTAGAGTAGATGGAGGTAAAAAATGCATTCTTGCATGGACTTCTCAATCAGGAGATCTACATAATACAACCAACGGAATTTACTAATAACGTGAATAGGGTTGAGAGACTACGGAAGGTCCTGTACGGGCTTTAGCAATCATCGTGCTATTGGAGCATAAAAATCTCCTCCACTCTTGAGAGAGGTGGCTAATGCATTAACATCGTACACCGAGTGCTTGTCTTGAGTACTCTCTCTGAGCATTTTGATGTTGTTATTGTTTATGTCGATGACCTCCCCATTGCCTCTCCGAGCACCGCTGCTTTCCAGTCAATCAAGGCCCTTCTATAGTCCACCTACAAGATGAAGGACCCAGGCCCAACTCAAGTGTTCCTTGTTATGGAACTTGAGCGTGATCGCCAGCATCACACTCTGCACTTGCATCAGGTTACCATTGTTCACAGCCTAAGTGAGCGTTTTGCCTCCCTACTAGCCAAAATTCCTACTCCTTCCACACCGATGACGCCACAAGGCCAATGCCTGCTGAAGTCTCCCATTCCATTCAGCTTGGGGAGACTGTGGATTTCACCAATCACCTTAGCATCATTGGTTCCCTCATGCACCTTACCACCAGCACTCAGGCTGATGTGTCCTTCTTTTTCAACTTCTTGGCCTAGTTATTCCAGCAACCTTGCCAGATACACCTTGAGGCTGCCCTGTGCCACGTTCGCTACATGCTCTCTACTACACATGTGGGACTACGCTATCATGCACAGCCCTATGAGATTATTGATTGCTACACGAATAGGTATTGGGCACATGACACAGATTCCCAGAGTTACACATGCTATGTTTTCTTCTCTGGGGGACTGCCATTTCTTAGAAGAGTGGAATACAAGGGTTCGTCGCTTGCAGCTCAAGTGAGGCAGAGTACGTGGTGCTAGGTGCAGGTACGTGTGAGAGCATGTGGTTGTCCCGCTTGCTGCAGTAGTTGCACATCCCCATCTAGTGCATTATTCTATGATGGGGTAATGAGAGCACAAAGGTGATTTCTCAGCACGATGGCATGCACCACTCACGTACGAAGAAAATCAATCTTGAGCATCACTTTGTTCGTGAACATATTGCTAGCGGAGAAGTTCAGGTTGTCTGGGTTGGTACTCATCAGCAGCGTGCAGAATTTCTCACCAAAGCTCTCAGCATTAGCATGCTTAAAGTGACTGTGCATTCTATTGGTTTGCTGTGGGCTTGTGATGATCCTGGCTAATGGGGGAGTGTTGTTGATGAATGTAAGACAAGTAAGTGACCTCTTGAATATGTTCACACACTCACATTGTCAATGAAGGTGAATGAACTGAAACCAAGGTCTTGAATGAAACATTGGTGTTTACAAAATGTGCTATGCACTATTCGAGTCTCAGCCAAGTTCAAGTGGTGCCTACATCATTCATTATGCATCTACTTGATTGCTGTGACCAGCATTACATGCCTTTCTTTTTCTTAGCATGACATGGAGCAAACATGGTCTGAAGCATGCACCCACATTAACTTGTGTCCAATGTGGTTGACATGAATTCTAGTCATGCATGTGGAAAGAGGTCATGCTGGTTTGCTGATCCTTCGAGACCACATGAATGGGTTGTTGACATGGTGTGCCCCTTGCCATGAGTGCCGATGAGTGTACTCCCTGGTTCGACCACTGAAGAGTGACCAAACACCTGATCTGACTTTAGATTTGGATTCCTTGGATTTTTCCATGCAGGATCGAGCTTTGAATCGCTCGATTTGAATGAGTATTCAGAAAGTTAGCCTAGCCCGAAAACCGGGTGTTGGGCGGGTGGAATCTGGCACCCGCCATGGGTGGAGAGATAATCCACCGCCAGTGATCTGAGTTTGTTCCTAATGGGCTCCAAATGCACCAGGGGCATAAATGAGGTAACCATAAGGACCTCCTTGACCAGGATGAACTTCTCCTTGACTCCTGGGCGAGGAAAGGCGCTTCGACGGGTCATCGTCGAAGCGCCTCCCGTTGCCTAAAGTGCAAGGCCAGGTGGGCGGCTCCACCGAGGGTTACTTCGACGGCCGTGGCAGGGGCTCTACTACTTTGTTTTGGGCGTGCTTGGATGCATTGGAAAGCTTAGATCACAGGCTATAAGGATCGGATATAATATCACTATGCTAAGTGACAAGAACGTGTTTCAATTCAGATCCACAGAATGCAACGTATTCTGCCCACTCACATCCATGATCCTTGTGCTCCACACTCTACACCATTGGTGTCCATTGGCTGCCCCAAACCTTGGTAGCGTTCTTCAGTGAAAGCTAGGCATCCTTGAGGGTGCCTCCACACCCGCTAGAGCCAACAAAGGGTTATGGGCCGACCACGCTTCCGCTGCGCGCCATGGCAACGACCGAGCAAGAGAGCATTGGCGCCGTCTCCAAGTTTGATGGAAACGGCTTCCCCTCGTGGAGGTGGCAGTTTGATGTCTACCTCAATGACAAGGGCCTGCTTGAGCTGGTCAACGGTAAACAGACTGCCCTTTTGGATACCGCAACGCCGGAGGAAGTTGGCAAGTACATGAAGTGCAACAAGAAGGCGCTTGCATTGTTGGTGTTAGCGCTAGCTTCGTTGCAACGCACTGATTCAAGGATGCACGGAGGCCGCCGAGGCCTGGAAGAAGCTCTGCACATCTACCAGTCCACCAACCTCGCTAACCAGCTCTTTGTCTTCAAGAGGCTCGTCACCCTCCGAGCCAACAAAAGCGACGACATCATGGAGATCCTGCAGGAGATTGAGTCCCTCACTGCCGAGTGTGTAGTTGCCGGATGGAAGGTTGACCCTCAGCTGCAAGCCATGATCTTCCTTATGGCCTTGCTGGACAGTTGGAGTCTGATGATCACCGTTGAAGGCGGCTGGTCTGCCGATGAGCTGAAGTACCCGAAGGTGGCTGAGTGCGTCCGCAATGAATGGATGCGGCGTGGTGGGAGAGAGAGCGTGGCAGCATCAAGTTCCGCCTATGCCGTCTGCCCTCAAGGTGGAGGGGGAGGCAAGAAGGGGAAGGGTGCCAAGCAGGGCACCAAGAGAGGTGACAACAATGGGGAGTGCTACAATTGTGGCAAACAGGGCCACTATGCATGCGATTTCCCCAACAAGAAGTCGGATCAGCCCGGGAAGGGCGGGAAGAAGGACACCCAAGCCATGATGGCCAGGGAATCTACCGACTTGACAGATCCGGAAGTCATGGTGATCGACTCCGGATGAGGTCGTCACAAACAATGCAACTGGGCGGCATTCGTCACCTACGGCGCCACCGAATGGCGCATGAAAGTGGCCAACGGCAAAATGGAGTTGGCCGTGGGCGAAGGCAATGTTCGCATTGAGTCGGTGGTGAACGGGAAAGTCATTCCGTGCACCATCTACGACGTGCTCCACATGCCCAACTTTGGAGCAAACCTGCTGTCAGTGAGCCGCCTTACCGACAAGGGGCTCGAGGTACTCTTCAACAAGAAAGAGGCCATCATGCGGAAAGAGGGGGATGGCGAGGTGATTGCACGTGGCAAGAGGGAGGAGGACTTGTACCTTCTTCGTACCAAGGTTCTTGCCGATGCGGCAAGGACTGACGCCGTCAACCTCGTGACAAAGGATGACGAAAATCTGGACCTATGGCACTGCCGCCTATGTCACATCGCTCCCTCAACTGTGAGGGACATGGCAAAGAAGGAAGTGGTGCGGGGCCTTGAGGTCAAGGGCCTCGATACATCCAAGAATGCCGTGTGTGAGCCATGCGTGGTCGGCAAGGCGACACGGCAGCCGTTTGACGACAAAGGGACGCGTGCATCGGCAAAGTTGGAGGTGGTGCACACGGATGTGTGTGGACCGTTTGAGTCCTCCATTAGTGGGGCGCGCTATATCGTCACCTTCATCAACGACCATAGCCGCAAGCTCTACCTCTACATCATCGATGTCTTGTCGTGCATGCAGGAATTCGTGGTAGCTATGGAGCGGCAAACGGAGTTGAAGGTGAAGGCGTTCCGGAGCGACAACGGTGGCAAGTGCGAGGACTGGTCAGCATGGATGAAGAGCAAGGGGATCGTGTGGTAGAAAACTACGCCACACTCTCCACGGCAGAACGGTGTCGCCGAGAGGACAAACCACACCATCCTCAATATGGTTTGATCCATGTTGAGCGATGTCAGCCTCGCGCAACAGTACTGTGGCGAGGCGGCACGGACAACGGCGTACATCATGAACCTGACGCTGACAAAGACGCTGAAAGACGCGGAGTCCAAGGTGTGGAAGACGCCACAAGAAGTGTGGAGTGGGAGGAAGCCAACTGTGGAACACCTCCGTACGTTTGGTTGTATTGGACATGCTATTGTGCAGGTACGAGAGGGGCGGGGCAAGCTGGACCCGCGGACTCGCCGGTGCATCTTCGTCGGGTATGAGAGCGGGAGCAAGGCGTATCGAAGAAGTGGACGCACAAGGAGGACGGCAAAACGGTACAATGCCGCGCAGGGCATCTGGACTGGGTTCGCTCAAGCGTTCTTTGTGCAAGAGGAGCCTGAGACCGTCAAGGAGGCGTTGCAGTAGAAGGATGGGGCTGAGTGGGAGGGAGCCATAAAATCTGAGCTCGCCTCCCATGAAGAGAATGGTACTTGGCAGGTGATAGACAGGCCCGAGGGCGTGAAAATCATCGGCTCCAAGTGGATCTTCAAGAAGAAGCTCACCAAGGAGGGGAAGGTGGAGCGGTACAAGGCGCGGCTGGTCGCAAAGGGGTACGCCCAGCGGAAGGGTGAACACTACAAAGAAACCTTCACACCGGTGGCGAAGTTCGCCTCCATCCGCTCCATCCTCTCGGTGGCGGCGGCGCGCGACTACGAAGTGCACCAAATGGATGTGAAATCCGTATTCCTCAATGGTGACCTGGACAACGAGGTCTACATGGAGGTGCCGGAGGGTGTAGATGCGCTGCCGGGGAAGGTGTGCCGGCTTCGCAAGGCGCTCTACGGACTGAAGCAAGCGCCACTCATGTGGTACTTGAAAATGGACGGCTTCATGGCCGAGCTTGGCTTCAAGCGCTGCGAAGCAGATCACAGCGTGTACATGCGGAAGCAGCCGGGGTTGCACCAAATTGTGGTCCTTTACGTGGATGACCTCATCCTTGTGTCATCGGACATGGATGAGTTGGTGAACCTGAAGCGGCAGCTAGGCGGTCGTTTCAAAATGACCGATATGGGCGAGCTCGAGTACTACCTCGGCGTCGCCATCAAGAGAGACCGCAAGGCACACACGCTGGAGATGGGGCAAGCAAAATACGTGCAAGAGGTGCTTCGCCGCTACAACATGGAGGAGTGCAACCCCATCGGCACACCCATGACCACCTCATGTGAGCTAAGCTAAGGCATTGGGGCCGAGCACGGATGGGGAGAAGGAGGAGATGGCAGGTGTGACGTACCAGTCCGCGGTGGGGAGCATCATGTATGCCATGGTGGCAACGCGGCCCGACCTCGCCTTCGCGGAGGGCCAAGTGAGCTGCTACGTTGCTGACCCCGGGCCGCTGCATTGCCAAACGGTGAAGCGGATCCTCCGCTATCTCAAGGCACCAAAACAGTCGCGGCTTGTGTTTCGAGGGGGAGCGCGTGACGACTCCCTTGAGTTGGTCGGCTACTCCGATGCCGACTGGGCTGGTGATGTGGATGAAAAAAAATCAACGTTGGGGTACATGTTTGTGTTTAGTGGTGCAGCAGTTTCATGGGAAAGTAGGAAGCAAGACTGTGTTGCACTGTCCAGCACCGAAGCAAAGTACATTGCGCTCGCGGAAGCCGCAAAGGAGGCGGTGTGGCTGCGGAGGCTTCTAAAGGAGATCGGCGTGCCGCAAAGGAAGCCGACGGTACTCAATGTTGACAATATGAGTGCCATCAGCCTGACCCAGAACCCGGTGCTGCACAGGAGGACCAAGCACATCGAGATCCATCATCACTATGCACGGGACTTGGTGACGAAGGGAGATGCGGCCATTGTACATTGTGGCACTAAGCGCATGCTCGCCGATGCCATGACCAAGGCACAACCCAAGGACAGGCACAACGTGAGCTGCGAGGAGCTTGGTCTGCACTGTGAAGTTAAAAATGCTACAGGTTCAATAGACAGAGCATCAAGGCTGCGGTGCAAGGGGGAGATTGTTGACATGGTGTGCCCCTTGCCATGAGTGCCGTTGATTGTACTCCCAGGTCTGACCACTGAAGAGTGGTCAAACACCTGATATGTCTTTAGATTTGGATTCCTTGGATTTTTCAATATCGCATCGAGCTTTGAATCGCTCGATTTGAGTGAGTATTCAGAAAGTTAGCCTAGCCCGAAAACCGGGTGTTGGGCGGGTGGAATCTGGTACCCGCCATGGGTGGTGGGATAATACACCGCCAGTGATCTGAGTTTGTTCCTAATGGGCTCCAAATGCACCAGGGGTATGAATGAGGTAACCATAAGGACCTCCTTGACCAGGATGAACTTCTCCTTGAGTTCTGGGCGAGGAAAGGCGCTTCGACGGGTCATCGTCAAAGGGCCTCCCGTTGCCTAAAGTGCGAGGCCAGGTGGACGGCTCCACCAAGGGTTCCTTCGACGGCCGTAGCAGGGGCTCTACTGCTTCGTTTTGGGCGTGCTTGGATGCGTTGGAAAGCTTAGATCACAGGCTATAAGGATCTGATATGATCTCACTATGCTAGCTAACAAAACGTGTTTCAATTCAGATCTACTGAATGCGACGTGTTCTGCCCACTCGCATCCGTGATCCTTGTGCTCCACACTCTTCACCATTGGTGTCCATTGGTTGCCCCAAACCTTGGTAGTGTGCTTCAGTGAGAGCTAGGCATCCTTGAGGGTGCCTCCACACCCACTAGAGCCAACATGGGTTATCTTGGCGTGTGAGAAACCACCGGCGGATCATTTGCCAACCAGTCTTGGTTCGATCCTTGGGTGGCATCCGCACCCCTTATTGAGCCACTCGCATGGGTTGGCCCGTCAACCGGCCTCTATCTCGTTGTTTCCTTGTTACTCGTTACTGAAAATTGCAATTTCTCTAGGAATCTCTGTATTAGAGCTTGCTTTCTCCAATATTTGGCTTCGTTCATGATGTGTCTCATGTCAAAGCAAGCTTGAATACCTACAAGAAGTCCCATCAGTGGATGTCGACCACGGGAATGTTACCCTGGCTCTGGAGTCCTGCTAGTGTGGTGGGAAGTTTTCCTAAAGCACATACAATGGGATTAAAATCAGTGCGGTAGAAGTCGCGATGTTGCATGCAAGTAGGAAGGTCGGTAGCTTTGGTGCCAGATCAATTCCGTGCTACTCACATAAAGTACGGATGAGTAATTCAAGCTTCTGATTGGTCCACCCGGTTTGACCATCACTCTGTGGATGGAACGCTGTTCATAGATGGATCTGACTTGCATAACGTGTCACTAGTTTGTGCCAAAAACGGCTAGTAAAGTAGCCGTCCTTGTCATTGATTATGGTATGTGGTACGCCACGTAGTTGCAAAACCTGATTTAGAAACCGTCATCATGCTCTTTTTGCGGTGATGATAGTTGTTGTCAGAATGAAACATGACATTTTGGATAATCGGTCCACCACACGATGATGGAATCATAATCCTTTGGAATGACAGGCATTCCTGTCACAAAGTCAAAGCTAATGTTGAACCATGGTTCCTCGGAACAGGGAGGTGTTGGAGTAGTCCTAGTGGCCTTGTGAGTCAAGATTTTTGCTGCTGACATGTGTCACATGGTTGACAAAAGTTTTCCTCATTGGTCTGCATCTAGCACCACGAGTATTGCTTTGGGAGCTTCTTGAGAATCTTACCGTAACCGAAGTGTCCATGTGGACCTGTGTTGTGGCATTCCTCCGACAACATTTGTCATAGTTCCTCGTTTGGTGGTATCACGACCTGGCCAGTGAATCACTATCACTAGTAGGGTTTGTCAAGCCAAAGCTTGGTCTTGTCACACCCGCCAAAATACTCATAACCCTTTGCGAACAGCCTTGTGAGGTATGGGTCTTGTTCGAAAAGCAACGTGCTAATCTAATCATTGCGTCTGATTATAGACTTAAAGCATCCGCTGGATTTTTTTTTCCAAGATGGTACTCGATAATGACCTGGATGCATTTGAGTTCGTAGTCAAAGTTGGACTCAAGTAACTCCATCCATCGAGTTTGTTGACACCTCAAATTTATCTTTGCTTTTGTTTCTGGGAAAATGTTGTTTGATAGCACATGGTGGGAGGATGCCAATGTCCTGCGCGCTACCGCATACAAGATATGGTACAATCCACATCCAGAGAAAAGAGAAAACAAGGTTAACGGGCAAGGCCTTGTGGCCTGGACCGCTACACTCGAGCGTCCACCGGCTCGACGTAGGACAGGTCTGAGAGGGAAACCGGGCCCTGGAGCCACGGAGCTGGTGGAAGCTGCAGCAAGTCATGCCAGATCTCCAGATCCGGACGGCCGTGGGCCACGCAAGCTCGGCGGATGACCGCGCACTGCAGCCGGACACCTGCAAGGGAGAGGCGCTGAGAGAAGTAAGCCACCAACCGGCTCGCCCAGGCTGCCAGGTCCTCGGGAGAGGCTCCGTGATGTCCCTGGTGAAGGCAAATCTGTGAAAAGCGGTGAAATAAATCCCAAGCTGCTGACCCGAGTCCGCCAAGCGTCTCCCAAGCAAGCAGGCGGAGTACCCATCCCGGGCAAAGGACAAGATCTGGGTGGTACTTTCTCCACTTGGCCTCCTCCGCGTGGCGCAGCGCACGTCCCTCCGGGTTGGCAGTGGCGCCCTGGGCATCCATGGTGGTGACGTCGATAACGCACATGGCTCCATGCTCCCTGTCCTCCAAAATGAGTTCTGGCCGTAGGGTGGCAGCGGCAGTCTGGAGGAGGCTGCCTGGCGCATCGGCAGAGAGTGCTCATGATAGATGCAGGCCAACTCATCCCGGATGGTGTGGTGGACTTCCGTGATGAACCGGGAACCGTGCTGGCGAGTCATCCGGGCAGGGGTGAGGCCACTGACCCCGCAGTGCTCCAGGTAGCCCTGTGGGAGACCGAGCCAAAGCTGCCCGTGCAGACAAAAGTCTGCGGAGGAGAGGTGGACGTGGTCGCGGGGTCCGGTCGTGGAAGCCTGGAGCCACAGCGACGCACCCCGACAGCCCACCACCCAACATCGGCGGACAAGTGAACGCCGGCACTCCGTGTCATGGTGGGATAGGCTCCGCTGCTGCGAGGGGCACGCACAATGTCATAATGTTTGAGATTTTTGAGTGTGTGGTAGTCAGTGCGGGTGACGCACCATTGGCTACGAAGTAACACCGTCACATCTTGAATGCATGCACACCTGAGAGCATTTCGATTTCATGTACCACGTAGTCGAGTTTTGGCCCACGTAGTTTTTGGGAGATCTACATTACCGGTTTTCCACAATCTTTATCTTGGAGAAGAATGGCTCCAATTGCTTAATCGGTTGCGTCGGTGGCCATGACATACTCCACCGATAGATTTTCCAATCTTAGGGCTGGCGCTGAGAAGAGAGTGTTTCTCAAAGAGCTTAACACTTCTTGTTTACAGTCTACCCAACTCCACTTGGTAGTTTTACGAGTGAGATCAGATTGAGGCGCTGACACCTGGACGTAGTCCTTCCCGAATTGACATTAATAGTTTCAGAATCTCACAAACACTTGCACATAATGAATGTTGGTTGGTGTTGGGAATCAGTGACCACCTCCAATCTCTTTTGGTCCATGGTGATCCGTCTTGCGCCAATGATGTTACCCAAAAACACAATCGAATGGCGACCAAATTTGCACTTCAAGATTTTTCTACGGAATTTCTGTCTCTATAACTTCTCAAGAACATTTAGAGATATCCATTATCTACTCCAAAATGTCTTCGCGATACAAAAAAATTAAACTGTCAAGGTACGGCAAAAAATATTTTTCATTGTCGCCATGAATGTTTCAAGGGCATTTGAGAGTCCGAGTGGCATGACCGTGAATTTGAATTGTGCGTATCTGGTATGAATTGCCATTTTTTTTACGTCCTTCTTAGATTCGTGGATCTAATGATAGTTGCTACAAAGTCAGTTTTCTTGAAATTTTGTGCGCCACCGAGTTGGTCAAAAAGTTCATATGCTTGAAGAATAGGGTAGCGGTTATTGATGGTGATGTTATTGAACGTTCGGTAGTCCACAAAAACTTGCGGCCCATTGGTTTTTGTTTCAAAAAATGTAAAGGTGCCACGTAGGGTGACATCGATGACCTGATGAACCCCTGACCGAGCATCTCGTCCAGCTGTTGTTTGCATTCCGTCAGCTCGTGGTTGCTCGTCTGACAGGTCCCCTTGAATTTCCGTCTGCTGGCAGGCATAAGGTCTATCTGGTGGTAGAAACTACCATTTTGTGGTGGGGGTAAATCTTAGGGCACTTAACAGGGAAAAACCCCTTCAGACTCCTTGGCGAAAAGTGCAAATCCTCTGGAATAGCCGCAAACTTGTCAGGTCTTGAGGCTGATGTGGTTACGTTTGCAGCTGTGATGTCTTCCGCTTCCCTTTTTTCCACGTGGACCAGCCATGCTTGTGCTCCGCGTGGCAGATGTCTCTTGGCTATGCCCACCAATATCAGTGTCAGAAACCATGGGGCAGTTCCAACATGGCCTGACGGGTCCGCTGTAAGTTCGCGGCTATGTTTTCAAAGAGTTCTGAGTCCAAGCGCGAGCTTTTTGGTCGCCTCACGGTATGTGTGTGGGAGTTGGACAGAGTTGTGAGAAAGTCACTTTTGTGAAAGAAAAACGGGATTTTGCATTTGTTTATGGACATGGACATGATCTGACAAGTTCTAGTGCTACTCTCAAGATTTTCAATGCACCAAAGCTCCTGTGATTCAGTTAACCGCAGCTTCCGCTACGTCAGCCAAGGTGTGGCACACCAATCCAACTGCTCAGTTAGTGGAGCCCTCCCACTGCGCGTGGTGCCCTCCTACGGAGGCAACCTCGTACGTCAAGGACCCATTAAACTGCATTTATGGAGGTGCAGATGTCCCTACACATAATGGTGGTGCCCCCTATGCCCTTGGTGTGGGTTTTGATGAGTTAATCATCGATTTTGACAATGGGGATTGACACAGTTTGAAACCTGTCCGTGAAAATGCAGTCGGACTTTTGACTAAGTCCTTGAGAAATAAACTGTACTTCTGATTTTGGTGGATCTTATCCACCTGAGTCATCCGGCAGATCATCTGCTGGGTGTCCCCTGTTACTCACGTCCAGTGGAATTATCCACTGGATGCAAAATTTTGGCCTTGTCCTCGAGCCGTATCGCACACCCCAACTTTGAGAGACTAAAGCTCCCTTGTTACTCAACAAATTCAGGTGATTCAAAATGATTTCAGGAACTTTAATCCAATATAGATTTGGAGAAATCTCCAGGAAACTAGAGAATATTTTGAGGATTTTCCTCCCTCTAGTGACATATTGACGCCTCCCGGCACTGCATCCGGACATGGTGAGGGGCAAAATACAACATTCCCCCCTTGAACCTTCCATGCCCATTGAGCCTGATTGTTCTCACTCATCTTTTGTTGCGCCCTTCAGCCGTTCTCAAATGTCATCCGAAGTCCGACTAAACTCATGACATGCCAATCCACGAGTTGCACTTTGGCCAAGAAATCAACAAGCATGTGGTGCGTGCTGCAGTGCTGCAATAACACCTGTTCCTTCTCCACCATGTCCCGTGTGTAATGGTAACGCACATCGATGTGCTTCATCCTCCTCTGCCGTGTTGTTTTGTTAGTTTGTGAGATACCACCAGTGTTGTCTGCAAGAAACCGGCCCCCGGGTGAGGGCAGTTCCAACGTGCCCCGAGGGGTCTGCACTCTGTTCACAGCTATTTTTGTGCAGGTTCTGAGTCCAAGAGTGAGCTTTCTGGTTGTCGCACGCTACGTTTCTGGGAATGGAAAGGAGTTGTGAGATAATTACTTTTGCAAAGGAAATAACGCAGTTTTTCATCAGTTTTTTCTTATATGGGCAGGATCTAAACATTTGTAGTAAGGCTGCACACCGGTACGGAACCGCGGTTCTGAGAATGGAACCGGAACCGCGGTTCCGGTTCCAGCTCAGAACCGGAACCGCGGTTCCGGTTCCGGAACCGCGGTTCCTCATGGAACCGCGGTTCCGGTCACGGTTCCACAGAATTTCCTCTCGTACGCAAGGAACATGAAGCATAATCGGTTACCACTATCAGGTTTTTTGTCCAATAATACAAGGATAAAGACCTTCAACACTCCTCAATTGTACGTGGGTAATTGATTAGAGTACTCACATGGCCTCAAAGGGTGCCACATCAGAGAAAATATCCTAAAACCTCCTCCCTCCCCACACATTATCTCCTCCAAATACCTGGGCTCAGGAACCGCGGTTCCTGGACGGTTCCAGAATCTTGGAACCGGAACCGCGGTTCCGGTTCCGGAACCAGAACCGTGGTTCCAGAACCGCGGTTCCTGGAACCTGTGTGCACCGTTAATTTGTAGGGCTAGTCATGAGCTCTCCAACGTACCAAACATTGTACAATTTGGATTACCGTAGCTCCCGCAGCATCAGCCAAAGCGTGGCATCCCAAACCAGCAGCTCAGTCTGCGGCACGCACCATGTCGCATGTCCAGGTGCCCTCACACATCAAGGACCCATCAAAACGCCACTCTGGAGGCGCAGATGTCCATACACATAGTGGCGGTTCCCCTTGTGCCTTTGGGGTCTGTTTCGATGAGTTAATCATTGAGTTTGACTATGGGGATTGATGAGGGTCAAAACCTGTTCGTGGACCTGTTGTAAAAGTTTTGACTGAGTCCTTGAGCAACAAAACGTACTGCTGAGTTTCGGACGCCGAGGAAGAATTTTGGCAAAGTCCCTTAGTAACAAAATGCACTATTGACATCCGGCGAATCATTCACAGGAGGCCTCGGAAGCCCTTCCGGAGCAAAATCTCCAGATGGACATTTGTTACTCGGTCCAGTCAAGTCAAGTCGTGGCTGGCTCACAGAGCCGCCGCGCACAACCCAACTTTGGAAGCTCATATCTCCCTTGTTAGTTGTCCGAATCCGGTGAAACAACTTTCACCGGATTCAACAACTTGTCAACTCTTAGGGGTGATTTTAGGATCCGATCAATCCTTGAGCCTCTAGATCCAACTGCGAGAATTTCCTCTCTCTGGCTGCTCGTCGGTGCCTCCCGGTGCCGCACTTGGGCATGCAGAGGGGCAAAACTTCAACTTTCTCCCCCTTGCACCCGCCATGCCCGCTGCTCCTACTTTCTCTCACTCATCTTCTGCTGCACCCTCCAATCCATCATAGCTGGTCATCCTAAGCCTGGCCACGCTCATTGTGTGCCGGTCCGCGGGTTCCGCTTTGATCAAGCAATGCGTAAGCATGTTGTGTGTGCTGCAGTGCTACAGCACCACCTGCCCCTTTTCAACCATGTCCCATGCGTAATGGTGTTGCACGTCAATTTGCTTCATCCTCCTGTGCTGCGTGGGGTTGTTGGTTAGCGAGATGGAGCCGGTGTTGTCGTCTTGCACCACCGTAGGCTCCTGTTGCGGCACGGCCAGCTCCCCCAGCAACCTGCAGAGCCAGGCCGCCTTCTTGACCACCTCAGCCAGTGCGATGTACATTGTTTCCACTGTGGAGGTGGGGATGTAGTCTTGCTTCCTGTTGCACTATGAGACTACTAAACCAGCGAGAAAGAACACGTAGCAGGATGTAGACTTCTGCCTGTCCACATCGCCAGCATAGTCTGCATCCGTGTAGCAGACCAGACGCAAGAGGTTCGTCCGCCCCTTGCTTTTGAACCTCAAGTGCACATGCCGCGTTGCTTGCAAGTAGCAAAGGATGCGCTTGACTATTTTCTAGTGTAGTGGCCCTGGATCGGCCACATACCTGCTCACTTGGCCCACCGGGTAGGCCAGGTCTGGTCGATTCGCCACCATGGCGTACATGAGGCTGCCCACCACCGATTGGTAGGGCACCCCTACCATTTCCTCTCGCTTTTCTTTTGTTTGCGGCGCCATTGCTATACTTTGTTCACAAGTCGTGGAGACCGGACTGCAAACTGATTTGTAGTTCTCCATGCCATACTGCTTCAGCACCTCGGCCACGTATTTGGCCTGTCCCAGCAAAAGCCTGCGCGCCCTCCGGTTCCGCATGATGCTAACCCTGAGGTAGTAGTCTAGCTCCCCCATGCCCAACATTGGGAATCTGCTGCTCAGCTACTCTTTTAGCTGCTGTAGGCTCAGCAAATCCGTCCAGCACAAAACGATTTCATCCGCATAGAGTGTGACAATCTGATGGAGCTTCTTGTCACGTGGCACGTACATGTTGTGATCCAACTCAGAGCGCTTGAAGCAGATTTGTGCCATGAAACTATCCATCTGTTGGTACCCGAATCTGGATGATTGTTTTAGCCCGTTCAAGGACTTTTGCAGCTTGCACACCTTGCCCTCCGGCGCCTCCACCCCCTCTGGCAGCACCATGTAGATCTCTTTATCTATGATGCCGTTGAGGAAGTTCGTCGTTTGGCGGAGCTCCATGTCCTTTGCCGCCGCCACCGCAAGAATCACCCGGATTCCTGTGAACTTGGCAATGGGAGAAAATGTCTCATCGTAGTGCTTGCCGTTGCGCTGTGTGTATCCCTTTGCCACCAGCCGCGCCTTGTATTTGTGAACCACACCTTCCTTTTGTGAACTTGGTCTTAAAGACCCGCCTTGAGCCAATGACCTCGGCATCTTTTGGCCTGTCAACCAGCTCCTACGTGTCATTTTCCGTGATGGACGGCAATTCCAATTTTATGGCTGTCCCATTGATCACCTTCAAGCCGTGCAAGTGCCTCTGCATGGTAGGCGGCTCCATTGATGCAGCTAGCATGCAATGCGTCATGCCAATCCATCGATCAGTGCTTGCATTAAAGCGCTTCCCTGCTCTCCGTGGCCTCTTGCTGCGGCGCAGCAGTTTTGGTGGTACATAATTGCTCTGCTACAATCCCTCCAACTCTGCACACTCGGGTGAATCATCAATCAGACACCTCCCCGAGGATGTCTCATGCTCTAGCGAATGGCTAGCGCGTCTAGTGGATAGTCCACTGACGCCTGATGTGGACTCCGCCAAGAGTGTGCGCCTTGGCATCCTTGGTGCCTCATCCGCCGGATCCTTCTAGTGGATCTCCTCATCATCTTGATGGTCATCTGAGTACTTCACATCGACTGCCACCGCTAGTGCACCATCGTGCTCTGATGTCGCATCCTCAACTTTGACGTCCGTTGGGTGCTTCTCGTAGTGAAGGTGCTGGAACCACTCCCCCGTCTTTGGAGAGTCCACCACACCCACGTCATTGCCGCTGATGTCGCTATGTTACTTGTCGAATTTGGCATCTCGGCTGTGGATTACCTCCTTTTTCATGTCATAGAGCAGGTGCATCTCATCTGCGTTCTCATAGCCAAGGAAGAGATACTAATTTGCCTGCGGTTCCAGCTTGCTATCGCGCCATTGAGGGCCTGGACCATCGCGCACGCCTTGCATCCAAACACTTTCAAGTGCGTTACACTTGGCTTGAGCCCGCTCCAAACCTCCGGCGGCGTCTTCCAGCTGCTCTTCTCCTTCAGCACCGCTCAAGGAGTGAGGTTGATGGTGTAGGTCGCTGTACGCACAGCTTCCGTCTAGAAGCTTCGCGACTATTCTTTAGCCACCAACATGGTCCGTACCATATTCAGCAGCGTCTGGTTTGCCCGCTCAACCACACCATATGATTGAGGCAAGTATGGCGTAATTTTTTCCCATTTTATGCTCTGTTACTTCCTCCACCCGCTACAGCCCACGTACTTCCCGCCGTTGTGTAGCGCTCTGACATTTCGGTCAGTCTGCCTCTCCACCATGGAGACGTACTCCTTCAGCCGGTCTAGGACCTTGCCTTTCTGCTTCATGAAGTATACGTAGAGTTTTCTGCTGTAGTCATCCATGAAGGTGATGAAGTAACATGCACTGCTCTTTGAAGTTATCTTGAATGGTCGACCGTGCACAACCTCCAGTAGGTCCGAGGCGAAATTCACGTTATCGTTAAACAGTTTGCGTCGTGCCTTGCCCAAAATGCAATGCTCACGCTTTTTGTGCTTTGCTACATTTGTCGCCTCTTTCACACCATTGATGACAAGGCTGCGTACTAGCTCCTACTTTGCCATCTCCTTCATGACTACGGGTGAGGAATGTCCCAGTCGTTAGTCCTAGAGCTCCAGATCAGCTCTCCCTCCTTTGGCTAGGTTGACGGTGTGTTCCTACAAGTCTTCTGAATTTGTCGCCGTGGGGATCACCTTGATCTCCACGATGTATAGGCCTCCCTTGTGCTTAGCCTCCAGCACGGGCTCGCCGGTACGGTCCTTCTACACGAGTGCCTCCTTTCTTGTGAATAGCACCTTCTATCCCTTGTTCGTCAAGTGGCTCACACTTAGAATGTCAGCCGGGCCGGTTACGTGCTGCACGTCCTTGATGACTCGCTGCACCTGTTCCCCACCAACCAAGACCTCCACGTCTACGTCTCCTTGGCCAGCCACTGGCTGGACCTTGTCGTTTGCGAACACCATGGACATGCTGGACTTGGTTTTGTTGATGAACCCGACCTCCTTGACCTGGGTGTACTCCTCCGCTCCGGAGTCAAGGCATCTCCGGTTGGCCTTCTTGAGGTAATGGGTTTGAGTTCCATTGAGGAGCACCTTCTTGCCTGTGGCGTCCTTGCCACTGGCCTTTGCCTCCTTGATGCACTCACGTGCCCAGTGGCCCTCCTTGCCAAAGTTGCAGCACGCGTCCTTCTTGGCGGCCTTCTTGCTTCTGCCGTTTCCGCCACCTCCCTTGCCCCCGCTTCCGCCACCACGCGTTTTGGTGACAAGGGCTGATGAGAGAAACGAGGACTCCCCGCAGCTCCGTCATTGCGCCTTGTTCTGGATGTACTCTATGACCGCGCCATAGGTGAGCTTGTCCTCTGTCCATCTTCCCAAGACAGTGATGAGTGGGCTCCAACTGTCAGGTTGGACCATGAGGAGGGCCATCGCCTGCAACTACGTGTCCATCTTCCATTCTACGTCATTGCACTGTGAGGCAAGCAGCTCGATCTTCTGCATGGCGGGGATGACATCATCTCTCTCCTCGATTCTCATTGTCAAGAGTTGCTTCACTGCAAATATTTTTTTCCGCTAGTGGGTTCAATTGATGGATGGCATAGAGTTTTTGCCAAGCCTCAGCTGCTAGCTTGTATTCTAGGAAGCAGCCACACTTTGACTCAGCCGTCCCAAACACCAGCAGCATGAGCGCCTCCGTGTTCTTCTTTGCGAAGGCCTCCTTCTGCGCTTCTATCGCCATCATTTTGTTGAGGACTTCTGCTCCCTTCATGATCTCCAGCAACCCCTTATGCACGAGGTGCAGCTCAAAGTGCCACCTCTAGAGCCCGTAGCCAGGGCCACCTACATACTTCTGGATGGGCTGCGTCTCCTTCTGTACCATTTGCGCAGTCTTCCACTCTGGGACCTCAGATTTTGACGGCAATGTCGTCTCCGACGACAATCTCGTACACCACAAAAGCCGTGAGCAATTTGTAGACCGGCCAGGGCCATGGGCCCATAACCCTTTGTAAGAAACCGGCCACCGGATAGTGGCAGTTCCAATGTTCCTTAACGGGTCTACACTGTGTTCATGGCTAACTTTGTGCAGGTTTTGAGTTTAAGGGTGAGCTTTCTAGTCACCTCACAGTATGTTTCTGGGAGTGGAAGGAAGTTGTGAGACAGTCACTTTTACGAAGGGGACAATGTAATGTTGCATTAGTTTTTTAACACAGACATGATCTAAACATTTGTAGGGATAGTCATGAGCTTTCCAACGCACCAAACCGTGCATAACTCAGATCACCGTAGCTCCCGCTACGTCAGTTGAAGTGCGGCACCCCAATGCAGCTGCTCAGTTGACGGCGCACACCATGTCGCCCGCCGAGACGCCCTCACACATCAAGGAGCCATCAAAATTCCATTCAGGAGGTGCAGATATCCCTACACGTAGTTGCCATGCCCCTCATATACTTGAGGTCTGTTTCGACGAGTTGATCATCGAGTTTGGTGATGGGGTTTGATGTGGGTGGAAAACCTGTTCGTGGACTTGCAGTCAGAGTTTTGAGAGCCCCTGAGTAACAAAATGTACTTGTGATTTTTAGACGCCAAGCCAGAGTTTTGGCTGTCCCTAAGTAACAAACTCCACTAGTGACATCTGATAGATCATTCACCGGATGCCTCGGCAGCCTTTCCGGAGCAAAATCTCTATATGGACATTTGTTACTCGGTCCGGTCGATTATTCATTGGAAGTCAAGTTGCGGCTGGCTCCCAGAGCCGCCGCGCACACCCTAACTTTGGAAGCCCATATCTCCCTCGTTACTTGTCCGATTCCAGTGAAACAACTTTCATTGGATTCAGCGACTCTTCCACTTTTTTGGTAAATCCTCCATTTTATGATCCAAGCACTCATCGAGCTGCTAGACCCAACGGCGAGGATTTTCCTCTCTGGCGGCTTGCCGGCGCCCCCCAGCACCGCACTTGGGCATGCAGAGGGGCAAATCTTCAACATTGTCCTCGTGCACCACCGGTGGCTCTTTCTGTAACACTTCTAGCTCCTCAAGTAACTTGCGGAGCCACACCGCCTCCTTGACTACTTCGACTAATACCATGCACTTTGACTCTAACATGGAGGTGGTGATGTAGTAATACTTTTTGTTGCACCATGAGACTGCTGCACCTGCGAGGAAGAACATGTAGGAAGATGTAGAATTCCAATTTTCCACATCCCCAACGTAGTATGCATCCGTGTGGCAGACCAGACACAAACAATTGGACCGTCCTTTGCCTTCAAACCTCAGGCATGCATGCCGAGTCACCTATAGGTACCGGAGGATGCGCATAACTAACTTCCAGAGTAGTGCCCCTGGATTGGCCACGTACTTGCTCACTTGGCCCACCTCGTAGGCCAGGTTTGGTCAAGTTGTCACCATGGCATACATGAGGCTGCCCACTGCCGATTGGTAGGGAACTCCTGCCTTGTCCTCTCACTCTTCTTTTGTTTGCGGTGCCATTGCCGCACTCACTTCATAGGTCGTGGAGACCAGACTACCAACTGGTTTGCAATCCTCCATGCCGTACCATTTCTGCACATTGGTTACGTGATTTGCCTGTCCCGGCTCAAGCGTGTGTGCCATCTAGTTCTTCGTTATGCTCTTCCCGAGGTAGTTCTCTAGCCCCCCCACGTTCGACATGTGGAATGTGTTGCTTTGCTGCTCTTTCAGCCGTAGTAGGCTCGGAAGGTCTGTTGAGCACAAAATCAGGTCACTAAAATAGAGTGTAAAATCTTATGGAGCTGCATGTCACATCGCACGTACATGCTGTGATCCAAATCACAGCGGTTGAAGCCAAGTTACGCCATGAACCTGTCCATCTGTTGAACTCATCCGTTGGGATCAGCATACAGGTGATTTTCTTAGCCCATACAGGAACCTCTGATGCTTGAGCACCTTGCTCTTTGGTGCCTTCATCCCCTCTGGCACCTCCATGTAGATCTCCTTGTCTATGATATCATTAAGGAAGGATGTCTTCATGTCCATTTGTAAGAGCTCCATGTTTTTTCCTGCTGCCACTGCAAGGATTGCCCAAATTCGTGTTAACTTGGCAGCGGGATCAAACATCTCATCATAGTGCTCGCCCTTATGCTTTAGATATCCCTTTGCCACTGGCTGTGCCTTACATTTTTCAACCACACCTTCCTTTGTGAACTTGGTCTTGGAAAAACCACTTTGAGACGATGACCTTCACATCTTTTGGCATGTGAACCAGCTCCCATGTGTCATTTTGTGTTATGGATGCCAACTTTTGATTCAATGGCTTCATTGTAGTGCTCCCCATCAAGCCACAAAAGTGCCTCTTACACGGTTGTCGGCTATGTTGATGTAGCCAACATGTAACGTGTCATGCCAATCCATCGACCAATGCACACTTCAAAGCAGTTTCTCACTCTCTAGTGCCTCCTGCTACGGTACGGTAGTTCTAGTGGCACATTTTTGCTTTGCTATGATCCCTCTTAACTCTGTATAATCTGGTAAGTCATCAACTGGAAGGCTCGTTGAGGATCTCTCCCACGAAACGTGTCACCGGGAAGGACGACACATCAAATGGATTGTTTAGTAACGCTTGATGCATACTCTGCCACGAGTGCCTGCCTTAATTCCCTTTGTGCCTCATCCATTGGATCACATTGGTGGATCTCCTGATCAGCTTGATCATCATCAGATTCCTTTACGTCAGCTGGAGTCTCTGCTACACCGTTGCGATCAGATGCCGCATCCTCAACTTCAGTGTCCGCCGGCTTCTCATTGTCAAAGAGCTGGAACCACTCCTCTTTCTTTGGAGAATCCACCATGCCCACGTCATTGCTACTGATGTGACTTTGGTGCTTGTCAAACCCGACAACTTGGCTGTAGATTAATTCCTCCTCGCGCATGTCATAAATCCGATGAACCCTATGTGTGTTCTCATAGCCAAGGAAGAGATACGGCTCTGCTCGTGGTTCTAGCTTGCTGTCACGCCGCTGCTTAGCCTGGACCATCACGTGCACCTTGCACCCAACAGTTTGAGGTGCACCACACTTGGCGTGTGCCCACTCCAAACCTCCTACTGTGTCTTCAAGGTTCTCTCTTCCCTTAACACTGCTCATGGTATAGCTCGCTGTACAAACACGTTCCTTCCACAAGCTTTGCAACCATTCTGCATCCACCAACGTGGTCTGCACCATGTTCAAAAGTGGCTGGTTCACCCGCTCCGCCACACCATTAGACTGAAGTAGACACGTAATTTTTTGTTCCCATTTTATGCCCTTCTGATTTAGCCACACACTGTAGCCCATGTACTCTGCCATTGTTGCTGCGTAGCACTCTCAACTTCCCACCAGTGTGCCTCTTTACTATGGAAACATACTCCTCAAGTCGGTCTAGGACCTCACCTCTTTGCTTCATGAAGTACATACAAAGTTTTCTATTGCAGTCATCAATGAAGATGACAAAACAACGTACGCTGCTCTTTGACGCCGTTTTGAACGGTGCACACATGTTGGTGTGGACAACCCCAACAGGTCCGAGACCCAATTCATGTTCTCGCTGAATGGTTTATGTCGTGTCTAGCCCAAAATGCAAGGCTTGCAATTTTTGTGCGTTACTCCATCTGACGCCTATTTCACAGCATCAATGTTGATGTCGGATACCAGTTTACGCTTTACCATCTTCTTTACAACTGTGGTTTAGGAATGCCCCAATCATTGGTGGTAGAGCTCCAGATCAGCTCTTCCTTCTTTGGCTAGGTTGACCGTGCATTCCTGCGAGTCTGCTGAATCTTTTGCCACGGGGATTACCTTGATCTCCATGATGTAGAGGCCTCCCTCATAGTCTCCAGCAAGGTCTCACCACCATTGTCCTTCCGCTCAACCACCCCCTTTATCCTGAAGAGCACCTCATTCTCTTTGTCCTTCAAGAGGCTGATACTCAGAATGTCAGCCAAGCCAAATACGTTCTCCACTTCCTTGATGATGCTCTGCACCCGCTTCCCACCAACCACCACCTTTACATCCATGTCTTCTTGGCCATTTGCACCTTTGACCTTGGCGTTTGCAACCACCATGGACTTACTAGACTTGGTGTAGTTGATGAATCCGGCCTTCATGAATTGGGTGTGCTCCTCCGCTCCAGAGTCAAGACATCGTCGGTCAGCCTTCTTGAGGTAGTGGTTCAGAGTGCCACTGAGAAGCACCTTCTTGCCTTTGGTGTCCTTGCTGCTGTCCTTTGCCTCCCCAGTGCAGTCATGGGCTCATTGGCCCTCCTTGTCGCATCGCACACCATGGGCCACGTCCCCAAGCTGCAACTCTGAGAGACCATAGCTCCCCTGTCACTCAACGGATTTTGGCTATTCAAATTCCACCAGATTCAACAACTTGTCAAATTTTAGGAACTTGAATCCAATCTGTATTTGGACCACTCTCCAGAGAGCTTAAGTATAATTTGAGGATTTTCATCCCTCTAGCGGCTTGTCGATGCCTCTTGGCGCTGCACCTGGGCATGATGAGGTGAAAAACACGATTTCCACCTGTGTTGTTTCCCGTAACTACTACTGCCTTGTGGGTCGCTTGATCGGAGACGTATCACTTTTTCTACAATTTGTTTTCATGTACAGTGCTCTGCTTTCCTAGTCTATTTGCGGATTGTGTTGGTATAAGACATCACGCCGAGGATGATTTTTTGGCTGCTCATTGGACAAGTTCTCTAGACTGTTGTAGAGATCTCCGATTTGCACTTAGAGAGGTTATCGATATCCACAGATCTACAGTCATCCATGGACGGTTTTTTCTTCAAACACCGCACGTTCGGTTTGCAAACCCAGCTTCCAAACCATGTTGTTTCTTGTAAAGCTATGAGAAGCTCCCCCATCCAAAAATCCGGGTACCATTTTGTGACTTCTACAACCCCTTGGTTGTACCCGTAGGAGTTTCACCAGCTTGTCGTCCTCATACCGCTCATCAAACTTTACGGTCTCAGGAACCCGAATCTGTGACAATGTAGGCTGCTAGGGTGGGTGATCAGTCGGCGTCAGTGTTGCCCTCATTGTTCGTTGTAGGGCCCCTACCATGACCTTGGTACCGCGACGCACATGGATGCTACATTGAGGTGATGTAGCAGGCGTGGGGGCACCCGGGGTCGTCCAGGGGCAGATTCTGGCCGGCCGAAGAGTGGGAATTGCCCACACGGCAGATCGGCTCAAAACCGCCGGTATTAACACCCGACATTTTTTTCCAATTGTTTTCTATTTTTTCAGTTCTTCATGTTATCACGCCACGTCACCTTGCCAGGAATCTAGGTAATAGGTCATGCCACATGGGATGTTGTTTTCATGACCAGTCACATGCAGCCGTTTTGCTAGGCCAATCTTCCATGCTGTCCATTAGAGGCTAGGTTATTTACAGCCATTTGTGCACCATCATGGCTGAGGGCATGATCCTGCATGTTCGACATTTCCAACAACGTGGGTTTGAAGGTCAAACCTCACCGGGTTGACTTGCCATGTGAAGTGATGGGGGGGGGNCAAGGGTGAGGGTGAGGAGTGGGAGACCAAGGACAAAGCAGTGCAGTGGGTGAAGCTTTGGGAGCAGCGTGAGAGGGACCAGCAGGCTGCTCTTGGAGGCATGCAGATTGAGACTGACAGTGAGAATGAGGAGGGTGGTGGGCGGGCAGGGAGGGAAGACCTCACTTGAACTTGGTGAAGAGGGTAAACTCCGTGACAAAAGATGTTGCAGACCCATCAGCCTCATGGGCCTTGACACCGGCCATACCAAAGGAAGGAAATCTTCAAGTGGGTTGTACAGTTCCATCCGTGCTAGTTTTCTGACCACCAAATCAACCTGAAGCCGGCCACGAGACTGACGGTCAAGGGGACCTGGCAGAAGAGCGGCCATAAGCTTACGAAGTTGAAAAGCCATTCGGATATGATCATCACGTACAAATTCATTGGTCAATCCACATCGCCATATGGTGCTCTGCTGCCTTTTGAAAGGAAGATGATTGGTGATATGCATAGGTGCAGTCAGTATTGGACTTTGAACAACATCATCATCAAGTACTGTTACCATATTCCTCAAACGAATCACTTTCCAAAATCCGAGGAGGGCATGCTTCTATCATTATCTTTTTATGAAACGGGCATCACATGGAATGAAAATCAGATAAGAACTTCAACTTGCCAACGTTCTCAACTTGCTCTTAAAACTTTGAGTTATCATCTATATCGTCTGGACTCATCGTCACCCAAACGACTTTTATGCGTGAAATGAATGATACCATTTGTTCATAATTGAACAACTTTGTGATCCCTTCTGTCTTCAATGTTTTGGTGATCAACCGAGTCGAGAGAAGCAAAAATGAAAACCTCTTCAAACTCTTCAATAGAGATGTTCTACGGAAACTTCTCACAACACGACGTAGGTTGGCGTTTGATCAGCTTTTCTATCCACATTAAATCAGACATACCCTGTACCCCTTCCCTCACGCCCTTGCATGGTCCTTGACAGTGTGGTCAGACTGGGACAGACAGTATGTCAAACGGAGGCATGTGTGTAGAGATAACGTCAAACACGTGAGAGAATGAGTGTGCCTTCAAGGTGGAACTCGCTAGTCGAGTCCACCCATCGGCCGGCAACAAGGAGCTCACCGGCGTTCACTAAAAATTGCTCGAGCATACCCATCTTGCGTCCCACCTGTCCATTGACTAATTTTTTACCTAAACTATGTGTATCTAAATTATCCCCCAGCTCACATGCAAGACTAAGCTAGGTCACCAGTCCAATGTAGTTCACACATAACGAAGTATAATCCGGACTGTCTTGAGACACGATATGAGCACTCCCAAGAGGGCAACCACCATATGTAGTGATGGAGGAAGTGTAGCCGATGGTTGTTTACAGCCGCTCGGCAGCTGCCGGACGCATGTCTGCTGCTCCAGTCTCCTGTGCCCACTGCCTCATCAAGATTATGCAAGGCAATGGACGTGAGCCGAGAGGTCACAATAAGCTGTGCGCACAACATCGGTCCCCCGTGACCACACGGCGAACAAGGCCACAGCAAACATAGAGGGAGAGCTCTGAGTGGCAAGTTCACACACCTCACTACTAGGTGTGACGGCCACAAGGTTAGCTGCTACACCACAAATGATATGAAACTTGTGAGTGACAAATCGTGCCATACGGGGCACGCTGGATGTACCTCTATGTGCTCACTGTGGATTCTCATGCCTAGGGCCTTTTTGCGAGGATCACCACTCGCAATGCCGCGAGGGGAGAGCCTGGGTGTGGGAATTGACACTCGCTTGATTCCAGAGTCCAATGGTCAAAGACGACCGCCAGGCTCACGTGCGTAACCTGGGCTCAATAGGCTCACCTCAGGCGCAGGAACAAGCACGACCACAGCTGGTGAGGGCTGAGGCAAAGGAGCAAGTGATGCTGTGCTAGGAGATGCATGTGTGGGAGACACGGGACTGGGTGTGACAGTAGGAGTAGGTGAGGCAGGACCACGCACAGAGGCCGGAGTGCCGACGGACACAGGTACAGGATCATGGGTGCTCGTGGGGTGTAAGGGAACACGGGTAGAAGCCGGCTGTGCCGGAGAGGTCTCTGGGCCGGTAGTGATGATCGTGGGATCATCAAGAGCCGGAGACCGAGAAGTGGAGGGGCCTCAAATGGACACATCAGCCAGGCGAGAGGTGTTTGCAGGCTCAGACTCCCCCATCCGTCGAGAAGCCTCACACGTAGGAACGTGCAAGACGGACATCGACGTGATCAGGGTCCAATTGCGGTAGGTGAGGGACTCAAAGAAAAGTGCATCGTATGACTCAATGATGCGACGACGAGCAGGGTCCCAAAAATGCCAGGCCTTCGACCGCCAGGAGATGCCTACAAAGGCACACAAGCGATCCCGCTGCGAGACCTTGGACCCTTGCTGTTCCTCGGTGTACCACACACAAGCCAAGGATCCCCAAACACGAGCGAAACGCAGGTCAGCACGGTGGCCAAACCAAAGCTCGTACAGTGTAAGGTGGTCTAGAAGGGGACCGTGCGGGAGGCAGTTCCAGACCCACGTCATGTAGGTGAATCCTTCGAAGGCGAAGGACTCCGAGAGACCACACTCATACCGCATTGCGCGAACCGCATCCTCCATGGTGCGGTTCCAGCGCTCAGAGACACCGTTTGTGTGAGGAGTAGCAGGAGCGGAGACCTGGTGGAAAACCCCGTGCTCGGTGAAGAAATTGTCCATCTCATCAAGAAACTCGTCGCCGCAATCCGAATGGAAAGTATGCAACGTATGGCGAGATTGACCCTCATCCATCACTATCCAAAGACGAACCACGAGAGCGGCATCGCTCTTCTGGAGCAGGCTGTAGACCCACCGCATCCATGTGAAGTCATCAGTCAGGATTAGGACGTATCTGCCCCGATCAGATTAGACTCGACAGGAAGAGGACCGACAAGGTCCAAATGGACCAACTCGAGAGGGCGGAGTGCAGGAGAATGGGAGTGAGGGTAGGTACAACGATGCATCTTACCCTGAGCATACAATAAACAGTCGGCCTTGGGCGACTTCTCGAAAGAAGCTGCATCAAGACTAAGTGCGGGCTATGTTCGAATGAGCTTTGACATAGTGTTGGAGCCCACATGACATAGGCGATGATGCAGTAGTTGCTAGTGCTCAGCAGAGAGAACGCCAATGACAAACTCTCAAGAAGGAGGAGAAATTTGAGAGACATGGTACAGAGCATCCACAAGAGAGGCACAAAGAACAACGGTACGAGTATTAATAACTGTCATAGTCACAAAGTCTGTAGTGTGCTCCACAGAGAGTCCCATCAGTGTGGAGGCATGCACAGAAATCAAGCTAGGCTCAAGGTCAGGCATACAAAGCACCTCGGAAAGATATAAGAGGCCAGACGGACCATCAAAGCACCCGAATACCCTGGACTGGCAAGGACTGACCAGAGCCTGTGCAAACGGAACGAACAGATGTAACAAGACTGAGAACAACAAAGTCACTACGACGATAGGTCATGTGAAGAGTGGCACCATAATCGATGATCCAAGTGTCACCGCGATCATGACCGGAGGACGTCACTATACAACGGGTTAAGGAGCACTCGGCCAAAGAAGGGTGTTGAGCAACAGGTGAGGAGTAACAACGAAGGGCACAGAGGTGCGACTCATGAATCAAATCAGTACTGTCAGGCCCATTGTCATGACATGCTAGCTGTGCCCTCCCACACGAGTCATCACGAGCGACGAGAACAGACGAACAAACAGTCTATGAACCACCCGGCTGTGCTAACACACTCGCACTTCCCTGAAAGCGAAGCGCCAGAAGATGACGGAGCTTGGCCATGGTACGGTCACGCAGGTCCAGGTCGCCACTGCTCGCTAGTGAGGAGGCAAGAACTGCTGTAGTCATGGTCGCAGCATGACCGGAGGCTGTGCTGTTGGTTGCCTAAAGACGTTGCACGTGTGCACCTTGAAGACCGCGAGTGATCCGTGCCCAATCAAGCGGCTGCTAGCACTCGGTGTAGCAATGAACCCCTCCACAATTATAGCAATGGACAATGCGTCCTTTGCTACTGCCGAAGGACTACTGTTGCTGCTGCTGCTGCGACTGCTGCTGGCCCAAACCACGCTTCTTCCTATCCTTCTCCCCTTGTTTTGAGGCTATCACACCTTGCATCTGAGTCGGGCTAGCCGGGGTGGAAGGGGAAGAGGAGGGTGCGCCAGAGGATGAAGAAGTGGTCTGCAAGAGGGGCGTCGGCGGCGATGTGATGACCAATGGAGCAAGAGAATTCTCTTGGTGGGCCACGTCTGCCTTGCGGGCAGAAGTCACCTGGAGGAAAAGCTGATGCCCCCAAGCGATGAGCTGAAGTGAGGTGGAGAAGGCTCAAACACGGCGTCGTTGTACCCCGAGAAGATGTCTGCGTGCTAAAGACGAACTTCGATCATGAGCGTGCGAAGCGCCCAAAGCTGTGTACCTCCTGAAGTCTCAAGGCGCGTGTAGGTACGCATGGAACGCCTCCAGTAATCGGCTCGGGGCTCAGCAGGTCCCTAAGAAAGGAGTGAAAAGCGCAAATGTGAGTCACGCGGGTGGCATGCATCTCTGTAGCAAGGAGGGATAGTGTCAAGTCCAAGCCCCCACACCTGTGCCGGCCTCTCCAAGGAAAGGGCGAAATTCCACAAAATTCTCGCACGCCATGGCGTAAAGGAGTTTTTGCATTGCCCGAGCCGTAGTTAGCACCTGAGCGCGGTCCGTAACCTGGTATGGAGTGTGATAGTAGGGCCATACCCCCTCTGAAGTGGCCCAGACCTAGAAGAGAGTATCCCAACAGTCAAAGCCGTCATCGCTCACATAGTGTGGAGGTGGTGTCTTGAAATCCTTGGGTTGCCGCTCCGTGGGGAGAACAACCAAAGGATCAAAAAGTGGCGGGTAGGGGTCAGGAAAGGATCGCATCTCCGGTAAGTCAAAAAGACGCCGGGACGAGGAAAGTCGCCAAGGTAGGGGTCAGGAAAGGATCGCATCTCCGGTAACCAGGAACCAGAACGCGTCTCAAGCTGGCGGAGACGATCCTGAAGCTCGTGAATCTCTCTCTTGTGGGTGTCATCCTACATGCCTGGCATGTCAAGGTCCTCATCCAAAGGATCAAAAAGTGGCGGGTCCTGTTCAGCTGCTCTCCTCGATGTAGATGTTGACTGCAGTGCAGAAGGTATGGCACCGCCGACTCCCTCGGATGTCTGATGTAGGGCCGTGGACTGACCACAAATAAGATCAGTGAGCGCACGGATGGGATCTGTCTGCTGCAGCTGGTGACGACGAATCTCATCCTACTGACTACGCAGATCCGTAATGGCCTGCGAGCGTGGGCTCATGACCCCTAAGGAGGAGCAAGAGGGATCGGGTGATCCTTTGCCCCTGTCACCAGTCGAAGCCATGTCAACGCTCAGTATGGACCGGGACGTCGAACCAATCAGATTGCAGAACTGTCAAAGTTTCTCGAGGATTTGCAATGCTTGTTTAAAATGATGTTTCTGCCAAGAAATTGGCTGGTGCTGATGTCATCATTATGAGTGATGACATCAGCATGAAGGTTGTCCAAGTGAGGCGAAATTTCGAGCAATTGCGCGCCAAAGGATGATGAATACAATGGCGGTGGTTTTGTGCAAAACAACCTTAAGAAAACTCAAAACGTCACCGCTTTCTTTTCAACCCAAAATCCGGAAAAAATCTAGATCTGAGAGCGTTGTTTCATTTCCTACAGCCTACAAGGCATGAAATGACGCGGGAGTGGAAGCAATGGATAGGGCTTTGCAAGAGATTTCTAACGAGCTCTTACCCACCATAATTGGTGGTCCAATAGGGCAGTTGCAGTCTCTCATGTCTGGGGAGGGTGGTATGTGTGACCTGAGTGAAGCTTCTGGAACCCTTCACAGACCCCTTCTCAACATCTCATGCCTCAACTGCGGGTGGAGGGGGTTGGGAAACCCTTGGCTGCCCCGTGGTGGTGGCGTGGTGATGCGGTTGCAAGGGTGTCTCCATTGCTGCAATCTGCTACTGCGGGTCACCGTGGATTGGTGGGCCCTCTGAAGACCGTGGCTTTAACTATGGCTCTCACTGTTGCTGCCACTGCTGCGACTCTACTACGAAGCTCAGCGAGGGATGCATCACTGCTCTCATACCATAAGATGTTTCGTACAAGCTTCATAGCGACACAGCCGCTGATTGGGCGTTAGTGCCCCATTTGACGGTGACAACAGTCACAGGTTGTACACACGACGCCACGGGTCTGGCTAGGAGACACAAGTCAGAGTGTCACAATGCTTCAATAGCATTTGCAGAGAGAAATGAAAAATGATAGGCCCATGGCATAAGTACCTGCCGCGGCGCACGGCCACAACCAGACGACGCACCGGTACCACATGGATCCGTATCAGGGATCTGCACGAGCATGGACACGGTCGAGTGGTCACACCAAGCTGTACAGGTCGACACGAACGTCACAAATCACAACGTCCTACAACGTGCAGCGCGACCGTCGCGCGCCCGCCCCGCGCGACTGACCCCCCCTCCCCCTCCCCCCTCACCCTCTCCATCCCCTCCCCCCCTCCCCTCCCCCTCTTCCGCCCCCTCCCCCCCCCTCCCCCCCCTTCCGCATCCACCTCCCCCTCCCGCGCTCCCATCCGCAGCCACCTCCCCCTCCCGCGCTCCCATCCGCAGCCACCTCCCCCTCCCGCGCTCCCATCCGCAGCCACCTCCCCCTCCCGCGCTCCCATCCGCAGCCACCTCCCCCTCCCGCGCTCCCATCCGCAGCCACCTCCCCCTCCCGCGCTCCCATCCGCAGCCACCTCCCCCTCCCGCGCTCCCATCCGCAGCCACCTCCCCCTCCCGCGCTCCCATCCGCAGCCACCTCCCCCTCCCGCGCTCCCATCCGCAGCCACCTCCCCCTCCCGCGCTCCCATCCGCAGCCACCTCCCCCTCCCGCGCTCCCATCCGCAGCCACCTCCCCCTCCCGCGCTCCCATCCGCAGCCACCTCCCCCTCCCGCGCTCCCATCCGCAGCCACCTCCCCCTCCCGCGCTCCCATCCGCAGCCACCTCCCCCTCCCGCGCTCCCATCCGCAGCCACCTCCCCCTCCCGCGCTCCCATCCGCAGCCACCTCCCCCTCCCGCGCTCCCATCCGCAGCCACCTCCCCCTCCCGCGCTCCCATCCGCAGCCACCTCCCCCTCCCGCGCTCCCATCCGCAGCCACCTCCCCCTCCCGCGCTCCCATCCGCAGCCACCTCCCCCTCCCGCGCTCCCATCCGCAGCCACCTCCCCCTCCCGCGCTCCCATCCGCAGCCACCTCCCCCTCCCGCGCTCCCATCCGCAGCCACCTCCCCCTCCCGCGCTCCCATCCGCAGCCACCTCCCCCTCCCGCGCTCCCATCCGCAGCCACCTCCCCCTCCCGCGCTCCCATCCGCAGCCACCTCCCCCTCCCGCGCTCCCATCCGCAGCCACCTCCCCCTCCCGCGCTCCCATCCGCAGCCACCTCCCCCTCCCGCGCTCCCATCCGCAGCCACCTCCCCCTCCCGCGCTCCCATCCGCAGCCACCTCCCCCTCCCGCGCTCCCATCCGCAGCCACCTCCCCCTCCCGCGCTCCCATCCGCAGCCACCTCCCCCTCCCCCCCCCTCCCCCCCCCCCCCCTCCCCTCCACCTCCTCCACCCCGTCGGCCCGCCCCCCCACCTCATCCACCCCGGAAACCCCCGCCCCCTCCATCCCCTCCATACCGGCATCTCATTCCTCCTCCCCTCCTCCTCCTCCACTAGGGCGCACGCCGCACCTAGCTAGTGCAAACACCATTCATCCCACGCCATGGCTTCCACGCCAGTGGACCCCCCGGACGTCGATATGCAGCCCACCTTGCTCACCCAATGGTCGGCACACCTCTCGCGCGTCCGGGGGGCATGGCTTGTCCCTGTAGCTGCGCCCGGATAGGAGCCTTCGGCCACGATACAGCTGGGCGCCGGTATAGTAGCTTCAACAGAGCCTCCCCGCCCTGCACACAGGCTCTCAACGGTCTTGGAGTAGGCTCATGCCCAGTTAGTTGCGGTGGCATCCAGCGTGGATGACGTACAGAGTCTTCAGGGGCAGACGGTTACCTTTCTAGGTAGATTCTCTCAGAACCTCGCGGACTACCTCCCCCGCGCCTTCGGTCAGCTCTACACGGTAGTGGATTCCGTAGAGCAGGCACAGGCCCTAGGTATGGAGGTCCTGCGCTCCGAGTTGCAGACGGCCCACCGTCACCTCGATGGGGAGGTTGCCAGCCTCCATACAGCGACTTCCACAACGTACGAGTCCCTCGAGCGGGCGGTGGAGCTCGCCCGCCAGACAACAGCAGCGGCAAAGGCTCACGGAGAGGCAGCCGCCAGCCATGATACCGCTATGGGACTCTTCTCGACGGGTCTTCTCGAGGCATGGGCGGAGGAGGCCTGGGTCGGTAACCGTGACCAGGTTCGGGAGGCCTCAGCGACGCTCGGCACCGCGCTACACTCGGCTCTGACCCTTCAGTTACTTGAGCTGCATACAGCACTGCGGCGCAGCCAGGCAGAGGGGTTCGGGGGAGCATCCTCCTCAGGGATGGTCCCCGATGGGCCCCTTTTGAGGGAGGTGCTCTCTGCTGTACGTCGTGTGGAGGAGCAGCAGTAGCAGCTCCTCCGACAGCAGCAGCATCAGCAGCAGCAGCAGCAAACCCCGCCGGAGCGCCCGGCCTCATCCGGGCCCATTCCGTCAGATTTGCTCTCTGTCGTTCGTCGCGTGGAGGAGCAGTAGCAGCAGCTCCTTCAGCAACAGCAGCAGCAGCAGCAGACACTGCTCGACCGCCTGGCTGCCTTAGAGCGTCGTCTATCCACATCCAGGGAGGCCCCCGCAGCAGAGGCCTCGGTCCTACCCCCGGGCAGCTCCCTAGGCAGCGTTCCAGGCAGCATCCCAGGCAGCGTCCTAGGCCTGCCGCGCCCGGTGTCGTCCCCGGCCACTGCTTTGCTCCTAGGGGGCACACCTTCGCAGATGCATCCTCTCACACAGCGGCAGACTCCGTCTGCCTCCCCCCCCAGGGGCACGGGTGGCGCAGGTGCCCGCCCCCCCCCCCTTACCCCCCTGACGGGAGGAGCTGGGGGGCGAGGTGGCCAGGTCCGTTGGGAGCTGCGCGGTTTCGCCGCCCAGCACGCGAAGCTACAACTCCTCACCGGGCGGGCATGGCTCCGCCCGAAGGAGCGACGGCTCGCGTTCCGTCTAGGCGAGTGCCTGGGCCATGACCAGGAGGAGCTGAGTCATCGTCTACCCCCTAGACGGAGCCCCCCACCACACCCCAGTGTTTTTTCACAGCAGCAGCATCAGCAGCAGCAGGGGTCATCACCACCCCTGGGACAGCGGCAGCAGGAGTGGCAGTAGGTAGGCTGGGTCCCCCCACGGGCCCAGCAGCAATCCCAGCGTCAGCGACAGCAACAGTGGCCGCATCAGTTGGAGCACCAGCGGCAGTGGTAGCAGCAGTAGCAGACACATCATCGGCCACAACAGCGGCATGAGGAGCAGCCGCTCTTCCTGACTGCCCGGCCTCGGGGAGCCTACCCTGCGGACCTCCCCCCAGGCTGGACAGGGCGTTTTGATCCGCTACGGACGCTCGATACCCACCCCGTATGGGAGGGGCAGTTCTCGGGGGGGGAGAGGGGGCAGGCGGCCGGGCCGGGGCCGCTTGCCTACCCTTGATAGGGCCGACGGCGCCAGCGCTGCTGGCTCTGCCTTGGCACGGGCAACAGCAGCAGCAGGAGCAGCAGTAGGAGCAGGAGCAGGAGCAGCAGCAGGAGCAGGAGTTGGAGCAGCAGCAGTGGCAGCAGCAGCAGCAGCAGCAGGATAGGCATCATGGGCTGCAGTTGGCCTTGCCTTGGCATGGACAGCAGCTGCAGGAGGAGCAACAGGGGCAGCACCAGGAGCAGCAGCAGCAGCATGGGGGGCAGTAGCAGTAGCGACAGGGACAGCATCAGGTGCAGCAGCTGGAGACCCAGCCAGTTACACAGACAGCCGTTGACAGCCCACCCCCTTTAGCCTCCCCACCGCCTTCCACCCTCCCTCCCCCCCCCCACCTTCGCCCTCTTCCTCCCCGCCCCCCCTTACTCCCACCTCCCCCACCCTCCCTTCCCTCTTCCCTCTTTCCGCCCCACAGCCGGTATCCCAGGAGTACGTCCGCACACGCTGGCACCCACCGCCACTTCCGGACATTGGAGCCGTGGCTGCGGGCGCCTTGGTACCTGACCTGGACGCCCTAGACATGCCCCGCCTCTCCCCGTGCTCCCCAGCCCTCCTTCTCGCGTCACCTCGTCCGCTATTCCTCCCCCCGTGCCCTATCCCACATGTTCCCCTACTCCTCGGTCCTCCTGCCCCTACCCCACCCCACCACTCCCACTGGCTCTTCTTTGACGGGGCGGCGGAGGTGTCCGGAGAGCGAGTGGGGGGTGCGGGGGCGGTTCTCTTTGACCCGCAGGGTGTGCCTCTCTCCTCTACTTGGCTTAGGTTGGAAGGAGAAGCAACCAACAACGACGCCGAGTACGCGGCCTTGACAGCAGGCCTGGCCTTGGCTCGTCAGCGGGATCTCCAGGGTCTGGTTGTCGTGGGGGATTCCCGACTGGTCATTACCCAGATGCAGGGCACTGCCCGGGTCACGCTAGAGCGACTCCGGCGTCGACGGGATGAGGCTCGGGCCGCCGCCCGAGGCCTTGGGTTGATTCAGTGGCACTGGTTGGGTCGGGAACTCAACAGTGTGGCAGATTTCCTCTCTAAGATGGGTCAGTTTCTACCAGCACCAGGCCGGAGACAGTGTCAGGGTGTGCCAGAGCTGGTTGTCACACTCAGAGGGGAGGATCTCCTGGTGACACAGGAGCTAGTGCTACAGGGGGTGCAGGGCCTCCTGCCGCCCCAGGAGGAGAGACCAGCACTCTTGACGCCAGACATNGGGATTCCCGACTGGTCATTACCCAGATGCAGGGCACTGCCCGGGTCACGCTAGAGCGACTCCGGCGTCGACGGGATGAGGCTCGGGCCGCCGCCCGAGGCCTTGGGTTGATTCAGTGGCACTGGTTGGGTCGGGAACTCAACAGTGTGGCAGATTTCCTCTCTAAGATGGGTCAGTTTCTACCAGCACCAGGCCGGAGACAGTGTCAGGGTGTGCCAGAGCTGGTTGTCACACTCAGAGGGGAGGATCTCCTGGTAACACAGGAGCTAGTGCTACAGGGGGTGCAGGGCCTCCTGCCGCCCCGGGAGGAGAGACCAGCACTCTTGACGCCAGACATCTCCGCAGCATGGGAGGCTCTAGAGGGCTTCACATGGGAGCGGCTGGGGGGTGCGATACAGATAGAGGGGGGCAGATTTGAGAGGATGGCACAGGCTCCATCGGTGCTGGCGCACCTTCACGGAGAGGCCCGCCGCCGGGTAGGTCATCTCCTCCAGCGCTGTTGCTCCTGGGTTCTTCAGCCGGACCTTCCGCCCGGAGACCTCTACTGCAGGTGGATGCTCCTCCTCCACTTCCAGGTACTGCTATGTCGAGTACCCTCCTTCGAGGAGTAGCTGGGAGACCCTGCCTTTTCATCAGCCCCACACAGACTGCTCTGGCGTGGTCGACGGACCAGCTCCCACGGCCAGGCCTACCCTGACCTTTGCTCCGTCGACAGCGTCGTCCTCGAGCGATGCGCCCGTTTCGAGGCAGACGATTGAGCCGGGCTTTTGGATGAGGCCTGTGCCTCAGTGCGCCCCGCCCAGCGGGCTTGGGTGGCGACCCGTCTATTCACGCGACAGGCGGCAGCAGAGCAGGGTGAGGAGGGGGCGAGAGCTGGCGAGTGCGCGGCCAGTATGGTGCATGCTGGGGCATTATCTAGGGCGATGCAGCAGTTTGACGGGCATCCACCAGCAGCAGGTACGGCCACGACTTTGGCTGCTCTCAGAGAGCGACATCCACCGGCCACGATGCCCATCCCGGCGTGGGTCCACTCCTTCACGACACCAGGGGGTGGAGCAGCTGGGGTGACGGAGGAGATGATGGAGGAGGCGCTGCGGGACGCGCCTCGGGGTTCGGCGGCAGGTCCCCTTGGTCTCACCATGGACTTGCTCCGTGACCTGGCCTTAGACTCACCGGGGTGCATGGAGGGCGTGGGTGGGGCCATACGAGCTATGCTAGATGGGTCCATGCCGGCAGAGGCAGCGACGTGCATGGGTCGGAGCAGACTCATCCCTATCTTGAAGGGAGCTACAGAGGCGGAAGGGGTCCGGCCGTTGGCGGTTGGTGAGGTTTGGGTCCGGCTCGCTCGCCGACTCCTCCTCCTACGTGACAGGAACCGCTTGCACCGGGCACTTCGGCCTCACCAGTTCGGCGTAGGTGTTTCGGAGGGGGCGGGGGTGCTGGTCCGTGGGGTGCGTGCCATCCTCTCGGCCAACACCGACTTTTGGCTGCTTCGGCTCGACGTCCGCAACGCCTTTAACGAGGTGGAGCGGGCAGCTGTGTTTGAGGCGGTGCGAGATCGGGGTCTTGGCATGTGCATCCCGTTCCTGCGACAGTTCTACACCACCCCAACGCAGCTGCTCTTCTTCGGTGTCAACGCACCGGCAGTGCTTGAGAGTGTCCAAGGTGTACGCCAGGGAGATCCCCTGGGCCCTGCCTTGTTCGACCTTGCTCTTGCACCGGTGCTCGAGGCAGGTTCCCAGGTGCTGACGCTGGCTCAGGGGGAGCGTCGAGGCCATGTGGGGGCCTATCAGGACGATGCGACGGTGACCGCCCCCCCACAGCCCCTGGCGGCAGCCTTCTCCTCCATGGTTGCGGCAGCGGCACTACGTGGCCTACACATCCAGCCACGGAAGTGCCTCCTACTTCGGCGGACGGAGGCGGAGGTGCCCCAGGTGCTCTCTGGGCTTCCTTGTCGACGGGACGGTGTGGTGCTGCTGGGGTGCCCGGTGGGCGACGCGGCTTTCCACGCAGCGTGGGAAGAGGGATGGCTACAGGAGCAGCTGTGAGGTCTGCCGTAGGTGAGCCGGATGGAGGAGGTGCAGGTGGCTATGACCTTACTCCGACTGTGCATCATCCCACGGGTGGACTTCTGCGTGCGGGCGCTCCCGCCTGAGGAGCATTGGCTGGAGACTCTGCATCGCTTCGACCAGGCCATCTGGGAGGCAGTACTACGCCTCCTACAGATTGCACAGGCCCAGGAGGTGGGGTCGGTGTCCTTCGAGCTACAGCGTCTGGCTCGATGGCAATTGCAGTTGCCATTCGCCGCCGGCGGGGCCGGCCTGCTGGGGGCGAGAGACCGGGCCCCGCTAGCCTATGCCTCCTCCACAGGGAGTCTTCTACCGGCTCTCACTAGCGAGTTCACCCCCTTCCTTCCATCAGTTGGCGCGCTGCAGCACTTGGCGCCGGGGTGGGACCTGGTGGAGGAGGAGCTGCCCAGGCCGGTGTTTGCGACCCTGCCCACCTTGGAGGCACTGCAGCAGGGCGTATAGCCGGGGCTGTACCAGCGGATGTGCAGACAGTGGTACTCGTTTCGGCGGGAGGGGTGGATTGCGGCGTGCGGCCGTCTGGCGCAGAGACGCTGTGGGTGCGCACAGGTGGGCCCGGAGGCATGCGCCCACCGGCGCGGCTGTGAGCGCCATGCCCACCAGCGTTGCTGGGCGACGGCGACGAGGGGAAGTGCCCTCTGGTTGCAGGCGACGCCACCTGGCCGACAGGATCGGACGTACCTGGCCCCGGCAGACTTTCGGCTCCATGCCCAGCTGTGGTTGGGCCTCCCCCTGCCCCACCTGAAGCAGGTTGGCCTTGATGGTATGGACCCAGGAGCAGTGACCAGGAGACGGCGGATTGACGGGGCCATCCACCTCGTTCACAATGCCATCAGGGATGAGCTTGCCGACATCTTCCACGAGCACCGGCTTTCATTTACGGTTGAGAGTGGGGGCGTGCCCCGCCAGACAGATGGGGCGGGGGGTGAGCCACGTCCGGACCTGACGCTGTCGGACCCTGGGTCATGCTTGACCTGGGTTCTTGATGTGACTACGGTGGATCCCCAGGGGGACATAGCATCCGGGCCAGGCGTGGCCGTTGAGGCAGCAGAGAGGGGCAAGGTGGAGCAGTATTGCCCGACGGCACGGCCAGGGCGCCACATGCGCCCTCTTGCATGGGAGACCTTGGGTGGCATGGGCGACCACTTCTGGTCCTTCCTGGCCTGCCTCACCAGGATCTGCCTGGCACGTGGGCTGCGACGGTGCTCTACAGAGGTGTTCGAGCGCCGGGCCCAGCGCGCTGTGGCTATTTTGGCGCAGCGGGTTTCCATCGCTGGTGTGCGCAGCCAGTGTGCGGCCATCCGCTTCTACAGCGTCGTGCGTTGCGCGGTGGCGGATGATCGCCCAGAGGGAGAGGATCTTCCGTTGTTACAGGGTGTGGGGCTGCCACTTGCCCTTGGACTATCCGCTCTGTGTTCGGTTGAACCGGTCTTTGCCGGTACCTAGCTCACTCCTTTCTATTTCTGTCTCATTCCCACCGTTCATGTGCCGTTGGTGGCAGCGACACTTTTTATACCCCGTAGATGTGCCGGTGCAAGGGCGGCTTGCATGTTCTCCATTCCTATAAATTAATATCCTTGTTAAAAAAAAATCACAACACTTGGCCCAAGGGTCTACAAGGTCTACAAGTTTGCACATTCAGCTCTGCATCAAACCTTTTGGTGGGTGCCTTCATGGGTCACACCATTAGTTGAGCATCTAGTAACGAGTTTCCAAGAGAACTTTCACAACAAGATGTCTCCACATGCATGTCCATCTCTGGTATGCTCCATTCAAGTTGCTCCTCTCTTTCTTTGCATTGCAGGAAATTGTACATATCCCCCCAACGGAAAGCAATTCCACATTCCCTATGGCAATGCAAGGTCCCTTGAGCAACGTGAGAAGTGTGCGCTGGTGATCTGCTGACGTCGGAACATCTGCTGGGCAACGCATTTAGAACCCAGTGGAAATCTTCCTACAAAATGCTGATTGCCGAAACAACATTGTGCGAAAAAACTACTAGATCACATGGTGCTAATGAGAATGTTTGCTGCCGCTGCTCTTTCCACAGGCATTATAGAATGTCATGCCTCTCTCTAACCATGCATCCACAGAATCATGAATGAAACTGGTTACTTTTCTGCCTCTCTTCCAGTCCAGCTGTGATGAGTACGCGCATGGCAAGAAAGCAATGCTTACACTATGCAAAACGCTTGCACATTTCCGAACACACGTGCACGCGTGCACTGGTGCTTCTTGTGCTCAATGGGACACGAACACACTGCACACCAACACAAGGGCGAAACATCTAGATCCTCAGCATTCCGTGTGAGTGTGCAAAGCAAAGATTAACCCCAAATGGCGCAGGAGCAGTATCGGCACCTGGAGGGCGGTGTTCCTCGCAGCCACGCTTGCACGCTTGCTCCTGCCTCCAAAGCAAGGTCGCATCTTGCCTTCCTGGTCTGTGAGCAAGCTGGCTGCCTTAACCAGGTAAGGATCCCATGCAACCAAAGCAGCGGCAACAGCGGCAGCATGCGCTCCAGTCTCCTGACAGCCACCCAGTTGCTCCCCACATTTGTTGCTGAAAGGCTTTGCGTTCAGCAAAAAGTGCACTGCCTGCTGTCACCATTGCATGTGGTTGCTGAGGTTGCACAAGCAACCACAGCAGCTACATTCAGGCACCATACCTCCGGTACGGTGGCTGTAAGGCTGAAGCCGGGAGGCCATACGGGCATTCTCTGCAGCAACTTGTCCGAAAAGCCAAAGCTGCAATGTCCGGCTCGGCCCCCTGAAGCAGAACAAACTGCAGATCAAGTTTCTCCATAGGTTGTCTGGCTACAGTTCGCAAGCCTGTGCTCCGCTGCTTGCCTCGCTTAACCCGTCTGGTTCTCACTCCCTTCCGCCGTCACTCCAAGATGGAGGCAAACAGCCGGGCCATGCTTTCGACGAGCATGCCTGTCTCCGTGCCTCCTGCGGCAAACCCAGTCGCAGGGGAACCGGCAGGAGCAGCAGCAGGAAAGCCCGCAGAGGCTGGCGGCACTGGGTCAAACACACCAGCATGCATGTACCGCCCCCTTGCCAGTCTGCCTGCAGCCATCATCGTTGCCATCTGGTGCGAGTCTCTGTCCCAGGATACGCAGAGGCACGGCTGCTGCACTCGCGAGACCAGCGCGCTGTCTTCGCCCTCACACGACGTGCCCTGCAGGCAATGGCACACCCACAATGATTTTGCGGACACCCACACAGACAGCGCTGGATAGACCATGAGAGTGACAACTCACCATCCCACACACTCACCATCCCACACACACACCATCCCACACACACACCATCCCACACACTCACCATCCCACACACTCACCATCCCACACACTCACCATCCCACACACTCACCATCCCACACACACACCATCCCACACACTCACCATCCCACACACTCACCATCCCACACACTCACCATCCCACACACTCACCATCCCACACA
>SZWC01005068.1:116554-134068 GCA_023375785.1 Penium margaritaceum | reverse complement strand
GGGGGGGAGGGGGGGGGGGGGGGGGGGGGGGGGGGGGGGGACGGGCAGGGGAGGTTCTATAGTCTAATGATACTATGAGACCTTGTCCGCAGTAACCTGCAGCACCAACCTGTGCCTGTTATCCCCACAAACTCCTATGGTGCCAAGCACGACATATCAGCATCTCCAACCACGACCCACCACTGCCCCACAACTGTGTTACAGGGCCAGCCACTGCCATCGGGAGGACAAATCCCTACTGTGTCTGTCGTACTACATGGACACTGCCCAGTGCCACCTCACACGGACGAGTGCTCCAGCGAACAACGTGCCGAGAAGCTTGCAGCGCACCGGCGAGTAGTCAATCGAAACCCTGGGTGCAGTTGTGCACTTCTTACGGTTCTCTCTGTTGCAAGGACTGCAGCAGAGTGTTGCAGGCAATGTGGAACCCTTCCCCCTGCACCTAACCCCCCTTCCCCCCCCTCCCCACCATACGCACGCGCGTGACTGGGAACGAGTCAACGGCGACCAACCACACAAGCCGGGGCCACTGCCGGAGACGCCGGTGGACGCCACCAAGACCCACTGGACACCATCGGACACGAGCAAACATCACCGGACACTGCCTGAAACCGAGCAACAGCAAGCACACATCCTGGGCGTAGGTACAACTTCGCTGGTTTCCGTCTGCGTCGGAAAACTCGTCAGAAGCACAGCCCTTTGCAGCACGGGGGTGCCTCCGCTTGCTTGCTTGGAATGCCTGCGAGGGTTCCCTAGCCTCGCACCGGCCGACAGCCAGACGCATGGGCAGGTTTTCCCAAAGACCCCAAACTTCCGTCAGAACGTTGGCCGTCCGCGGCAGAACCTCACCCCGCGGGATCCTGACACGGATGAAAACCAAATCGTGCGAGCTCTCACCGCTGCGGACCGGGGAGACACTGCGGGATGTCCTCCATGCTTCGCAAAGCTACGAAACCCTCCTACACTTCTGGATGAAGAATCACGAAGATCGACCCACACCTGCAGCCCAAATAGCGAGCGGGGCAACTGACCTGCGCCTCCCGACGTCAGAGAGCGAGAGGAGTCGGCCGAATCCAGCGCAAAGGCTATGGCGAGGAGCAGGCAAGCGGCAGAGGAGATGGATGCGCCAATATCAGCACGGCGCCGGGGTCGCCTGCCCTCGCTGGCCCGTACATCGCCGCTCTTGGAGCTTCCCCTAGGAAAGGACGGGTGGCCCTTCTGGCTTGCGAGGAGCCCTCGCAAGCTGCCTGGCCGCCCCCCCCAAGGCGTTGATCCATGCATTGTGACAGAGGAGCGTCGAGGAGTCGATACGGCGGATTCAAGATAAGGGCCGGCAAACGTCTGTTCTGCGCTCTGGAACCCGTCAGCCGGACGTAGAGTGAAGACTCGACGACCGGTCGACGAGACTTCACAAGCGATCGACGTGGCCTGGCAGGCCAGGGATTGCCCGTGGCTGGTCAGCTGGTGGTCTGCTGTGGTCCGATCGGTTGCATGAACGAGAAGAGAACTAAGTGGGCTACCGGATTTGCTCACTACTCCGATGGTTGGACTTCGGGCGAGAAGGCAAGGCCGTCGCAGTGTGAAGGGCGGCTGAGAGGGCGAGGAAATGAGGAACACTGGGGAGGGGTGGCACGGGTGGTGCAGAAGGATCGGCTCGTGGTTGCAGCGAGACGGCAAGCGGGTAGGTTATCAGCCTTGCTGCGTTGCTGGCGTGCTGTGGTGATGGTGATGGTGGTGTGTGGACGCCGAAGCTGTGCGGGCGATTGTGAACGGCTTGCGCAGGCCCAAGCCGAGGGCAGCAGGCTGTGCGAGGGTTTCACGACGGAGACGAGCGCGTGCCTGGCGGCCGTGACGGCAAACCGGTGAGAGGATTGTAATTTGGACTGAGGCAGCGCGGAGGTAAACCGCAGGTTTGCGATGTATGTATGTACCGGTGGAAACGCTCGTGCGCGGACGAGACGACGGGATGTGACGACAGCAGGCTGCTTTCAGGTGCCACGTTGCGGATAAGCGGGTGGGCAGGCATCTCTCCTTCCGCACCTGTCGGCCACCGACTTGCCCTTCTCAGCTCCACACACACTGCAGAGCATTCATCGCAAACCATTGAGGGTGCGCCTGGGTGTCGTTGAAATCGTTCGTTGGGGCTCCTCAACGATCGATTTCAGCGATGACCGCAACTTCCTGTCCGCGTGGTTTTAGCCTCACAGTTGCCTGGGTTGCGTAGCTCGGCACTCCACGTCGATCCGTCCGGATAAACTCAAGGCTTCGCTCGTCCAACAATCCTACTGGGCCCCACACAGAATCGGCCCAACAATCCCCGTCTCCACGAATCACGTGCGGATATGGATAGTTGGAACATCGACATGCGTCCGCGTTCGGGAAGAGACGCTCCGGATCTGACCGGCTGCTCCAGTCTTCTGACCGGCGATGATGATGATTGCTAGGCGGCCCGCAATTCGTGGACTCCACATGTCCTTCAACAAAATGCGCAACGAACTGTCCGATAGCGTCCAACAACCGATTTCAACGACACCCATGCGCACCCTGAATTGTGGGGCCGAAACAACGACGTGCTTGTTTTGCACAGCAGGAACGTCAGACGCTTCCGACGATTGCGCGGGGGCGGCACAGCAGGGTCCAGAACGCTCGAGCTGATGCAGCCCCCTGGAGAGAGAGATAGGCGCTCACCTCTCAGAGGCGACGTGCCTAAACCCTGCCGTCGGCGCGTATACGGTCGACGCCGGCTCTGTGGTTGCCTATCGCAGTACCTTGCTTACCCCAGAAACGAGAGCTGCATGACTGCACATTGAAAATATCTTAAAAAGATCATTCACGCTAGCCTCATTTCCAAAACCTAAAACACCTCCAACGAGATCATCACATGGTGAGAAATCTCTCTTATCAATCAGGATAATTCTTAACAAATCATGAAAGATTCATGAATTTCTGCTACAGAAATAGTAATTGATGTTAAAAAACCTGGGGATTCTCATCTCGAACATCTCCCTATATGGAGGTGAGAGACTAGTCAAAATGAAAATGAATCGCACCGATCTAAGAAGTAATGAAAGCTAACATTTAATAAAGTATCGATTAGAAAAAATCATAAACTAACAAGAATGTAAATACGTGTTAAAAAATAAATTCTCCACTAAAATTTTAGAAGATTATTTAATTAAAAATGGAAATCATAAGAAGCATGACATTCTACCTTGAACAACTTTTAAGCCCAATTCCACAAAAGAATTGGAAAAAAAGGAAGGGTGTTACCAAAATTGAAACAGAACCGAAATTCCAATCTTCATTATTTTCTCTCGACCCATATTATCCCAGTGTTGAAAAACTACAAGATTGGAAGTTTGATGAAATAGATCCACGAGCTAAACACGCTCACATCCAATTCATACAAGGGAAATCTTCCTTAAACAAAAGAGAAATAAAGAAAATTTCAAATGAAGCCTTAACTATTTAGATATAATACTTTTTTGGTAAAGATAATGAACCATGGATAAGGACCTAAATTATAAAACCTAGTAAATATTTCTTATACCATGTTGTCAAATGTATAATTCATATGATAAGGTCATAAGAACGATTTTTTATCATAACATGATGAAAATAAATTCAAAAAAATATAATATCCATGAGGGCACAAAGTCAAGAAAAAAACACTAACTCGATCTTAATCAATATCATATTCACACATATTCATTTCCTATTAATATTCCGTAGAAAAAATTGATTTACATTTATTTCTAATATTCAAGTGTAGTGTACATAAAACTTATATCCTATCCTAAATTGATGCAAAGATTAAACATAAAAACTCAAAAAACATCTTCATCAAAAAATTTAAGATTTATGATAAAATGAATGATATCAAAAAATTAAATTAATTAAGAGAGTCTTAACGAGATCTTCCTCATAAAATACAACAACAATTTTTTGTTTCAAATGGAAAAAAATTAAAAAATCCTCATAAAAAATCTGCTCAATTACAGAAAACATCATAAAAATTTGAACATAACTGATTTTTCATTCTCAATAATAAAATGAATACATGGAATACATTTTTAAAATATTTTCCCTACTTATGAATTTTCAATTTGTAATACTATCCCAACCACTTATTGATATAAATACGGCAAAAATTCTACTAAACCAGAAAAGATTTAAATTGGCATGGTACAATTTATCAGAAAAATAGATATTCATACATTTTTGCGTTAAGTATACTAAACTTTTGCATACTTTATCTATAATAGTGTCAATGATGTGTGATGTTTGGAGAATCAATGCCTTATGGGAACCTTAAAACTTTGTACAACTCCGTACACCACCGAAAAACTCTATAAAAATCTTTAAAATCTTTAAAAAAAATTAAGTTTGTATGAAAATATTAAAAACCCTGACTTTTATGCGAATGAAGTGAGCTTGTTAAACATCTTTAAACCTTGGTACAACTATATTTAACCCTAAAAACCTATGTACACCTTGAATAACAATCCAAAAAACCATAAACCTCCACAACTTTGTACATATTACTATATCTCAAAACAAATTCTTCGAATGAAATTGAGATCCATACATAGTTTAATTACAACATACACATTTTTCAAGTTTATACACCTCAATAACACTATTCAAGTTTTCATAATTTCGTACAACGTTGTCAAACTCCAAACTTGATACATCTGTATACAAATTTGTAAAAGTCAAAAACAATTCATGCAATAGTGCACAAATTTTTACCACCTATAAAGATTATGTGCACTTACATAGCTTTCTGTACAAAATCTTGTCAAACTCTTGAAATTTATTAGAGCTTTTCATAGCTCTTGACCTATTGTATGATACTTTTCTTAACTCTTCAAACTTTTTCTCGTGTTAATAAAACTCTCGTTGCACCTGATTAAATGTGCTTGGATAAAATTTCAAACAGTAATACAAAACCTTACCTTTTTCCAAATAATGATCAACTATACATGATATTTTATATAATTAGAAAGAGTTATCTTGATATATTACTAGGCATATAAAGTTCCTTGGAAATATAAACAGTTGAAAACAAAGGTTGATATTGACATCTACTCACACAAAGTACTAAAAATTATACCAATTGTATGTGTTATGTGCATGGTTTTGTCAAGTTGAACTAAGAAATATAAAGTGATACAGCAAATTGCTAAGTTGAATGTGGTTGTAATGAGTTCTTTGGACGTGTAAAATGCTCGAAAAGTGAAACATTTCCATCTAAGTTATACCAATTTGAATAATTTGATACTAAATTTTGTATGTTACTTAAACAATTATGGAAAGGTGTATGATCTTATGCCATATTTTGTTTAATCCTAAGAAGTTCTATATTACATGATCTATTTGGCAAAATGAACAAAGTAATACAATATTAGAGATTTGCAAATAGTTGTGGATTATTTTTAATGTTTTTAAAGAATTTTCCTAAACGGTTGGAATATTATGGAGTTGTTTACGGTTATATTTTGTTCAACATAAATCTTATAGAATGTTATGCAAACTACACATTATTGAATATTAGAACATATGCGTAAATAATTGAATAGCTGTAAATTTCTGTAAAGATTTGTATGGAAATATACAAAATTATACATAGTTCAAAGAGTTTTTTAAGTAACAAAAACTTGGAAAGATTTTTACAAGATAACGTTACAATGTAAGTGATCAGATTACTATACGATCTAGGTAAATTATGCAAATTATAATAGGTTTGTAAAGAAATGCAAAGAATTTCATGGAGTTTGTTTAAGTTTTTCAAAACGTTGAATGAATGTAGATAATCAAACGTTGATTTGCGTAAATGTTGAGAAATATATACATTCATAAGGATTTGTAAGAAGGTTTTTGGAGATGTATGAACTGATGTAAATAATTACAAACATGTATAGAATTTCACGTTATTGTACAATGTCATGTGGAATATAGTAATATTCCAAGACGTTTTCCATACTAGTATGAAAGTGTACTACGTCACACGTTGTTGGTATGAATCTAAAAATACTAAAACGTTTTGGGACTTGATTATTGTTCAAATATGTGCACGTTCTTATGGATATTTTTATATCTGGAAGTACTAATACAAATAAGAACATGATTTTACACAATTGTACGAATGTTTAGGGCATTATCCAAAAAATGTTTATAATTTATTATCTTCTTCAAGTATGTGTTGTGATATTGAAATGTAATGAATTGTAAGAATATGTAAACATATGTTCAAATTTTAACAAAGTTGTTGGATTTTCTGTGGTTAAAGTCAAATTCAAGGGATTGTGTATAATTTAGCAAAGATTGATATAGCTTTGAAAAGTTTCACAAACAAAGATAATTATATGAGATCATTTAATCTGTTAGAAAAGGCCTCATGCGGCTACACGCATGTTTACAGAGCTAGTTGTCAATGTTGAACAATGGATTATTTCATAATTCAGTTCGAAAATATTGAAAATTCTTTTTTACGTTTACCATTTTCAATCATGAGGTAACCAAGTTGCGTTTTGGTTTATGTGTTTGTGAACTAGTGGGAGGCATTATATCCAAAAAATTCAGTGAGGTCTATACAAGTAGTACATGTTTAGTTTCAGTATAAACGTAAGCCATAGATGTGTGCCCATGAGCTATGAATTTTAGAAATTTGTAGTAACTTTGAGTACATGTGAAAGAAGTAAGATATGAATAGAACGTATTTAGTTTTATTAAATGGAAAGCAAATAATATCCTCATAAATTACCTAAAAACACGCCATGAAGGTATCATTATGGAAATTTACATAATTTTTAAACCCTCAAACGATAATAATGCCACGTTTAATTATGATAGTGAACCCCAGAATAATGAATATACAACATCCCATGAATAAGTAAAGTGAAACAATTACAAGTGACTTCAGTTCAAACGTGAAGAAATTTTAAATTGCACGTACGACAACCCAGTTTCAACACCTTAGACGAGCAAAAGGAATATTTATTTCAATAATAAATGAATGGCTTTTTCAAAAGATGCCGATGAATAGTCAATTTCCTTTGATTTGGAATGTTGGTTTTAATGATTTTGAGAAAACGTTCAATTAGAAAATTTCAAAGATAAATTAAATTTAAATCTGAATACAACTAAAAATAAATCGACAGATATAAAATTATTTGTTGATTATCTTATTAGGAAAAATATCAATAATTTATTTTTTTATTTGTTTTGCCTCGAATTGATATTCGATGATATTACAACGGCTGAATATCTCCTTATTATGATAACAATATTTAATTATTTATAATTAATACTTCAATCACTATAAATAATTTCACAATAATGATCCATATTTCAAATAGAACTATATGAATTCAAATTATCTTTCTCAAAAATTGTGATTAAAGGTTTTGAATGTGTTTTATCACGTGAATGATCGATGAGAAAAAATAATTTTACTTTTGTTGAGTAATCATGGATGATTTTACTTTTATGAAATTTTCAAGTTCCTTGGTGCATGTAAAGCTCCATAAGAAGGAAAATACACTTAAAGCTCACTTTCACGATTTACACTTGAATCAACCATGAGATAGCCATTTTTATGTTTTTTCCGTTGTATGTGGGATTGAATATATATAATCTCAAAATCCATGACTACTTATAATGAACATATGACATGTGTATTCAAAGAAATGATTTTTATATACATGAACTACTAACCACATGGAAAACATGAATGCGTAAAACCATGTGAATTCTTGAGATAATATCTTTAATTTATATCTTTCTAATATTTTACAATTATTTATAACCATTTAAAATCATATGGAAATAATGGAGAACAGGGAAAAAAAATAGGAAGTGTTGTGGTTAGAGAGAAGGTGAGATATCGATTTTGGAAAAACATGAATGATCCATAGCCTAATATTGTACATAATGATTTGAATTAGCATTGAAAGCATCTAATTATTTGAAATGATTATTCTTATGAGAATGGTTATATTTTGGGTATGTTTATAATATTATGTTTTGTACTTGAATAGTTGAAAATGTCCCCTTCCTTTCTTTGTTTATATGTTGCCGAGATTTGAGAATATTTTGTCTTTTCACATATTTCATCATCTTCATTAATTCAAAATATGTGTAAATTTTCTTGAATGACAATTGTGCACATGAAATTATATTATATGAAGAGGTATAGCGGATTGGACGGAATCCTTGGCCAACTAGGCTAAAACCGCGGTGCTTGAGGGTCTCCGACCCTCAAGCCATCCCATCCAACTGCTCATTGTCCGAGGTGATCCCACTCGAGCCACGTGGCCCCTTCGGCTGGTCGGCGTGGCACTACCATGCTACACTCCCCCCCGCTAGGAGTGAGAGCCGCTTCGGCATCTCCGTTAATCCCGACGTGGGATTCGAGCCCTGGAGCTCTGATACCAATGTAGCGGATTGGACGGAATCCTTGGGTGACTAGGCCAAAACCGCGATGCTTGAGGGTCTCCGACCCTCAAGCCATCGCGTCCAACTGCTCACAGTCCTAGGTGACCCCTCTCGAGCCACGTGGCTCCTTCGACCGGTCAGCATGGCAGTGCCACGCTACAAGAGGCCACATAAAAAAATAATAGTCATCATCTATTAGTCAAGAGGATGGGATTTTGAGTGGAATCGTGTTTCCTTTTGAGATTGGGCTAGGTTTTGTATGAATCAGGATTGAGTTTTTTCTTATTTGGCTTTTCTTCCTCTAATGTCTGGAGTTAAAACTTGGTTGTGAAATTTCTTTTTAAAATAAGTACAGAACATGGCCTTGATTAAGTATTTAAAATTCTTGAGGATTTTACTCATAAAAGACATGACTATGTCTATGGATTTCAGATAAATTTTCTTGTCATTCTATTAGTTTGTTTGAAATTAATTTTTTTTAATTCATTTAGAAGCTTCAATTTTTTTTCGTCATGTAACATAGTAAAAGTTTATATTTGTTTCAACCTTCTATACGGCTGTTGTTCCTTTTCAACATTATTATTTGTATTTTGTGAAACAAATTTTGTAATTAGAGCATTGCATTGACAAAGTCATGCAAAATCAACGTAATTTTAATCACACACTAAAGTGAATGGACGTATTTCACTCAACTTTTGAAATTGAGATTTATTTTTCATGCATAATTTACTCATGAAACATACTTCATCCAATAATTGAAGGGGGGCAAAGTGTTTTTCATTTTCTTTCCTTGTTTTTGGTAAGAGATAAAATTATTTAACGAATTGTGATTTTTTAAATTTCTTAAAATTTTGTTATATTTCATGGCTTCGTATACGTGGGGATTTTTTCCTGGAAAATTTGTGCACTCGTTTGGGGTTGGACAATTGGACGCTTTCTGCACAGAAGTGTGTTTTATGTTTTTTTCCTAGACTGCGCACAGGATTCAGTCTATGTACAGATATGCATTTACGTTCTGAGGTTCCTGAGGTTCGTTTTTCTCTGTGCTTCCTCACTGCCATGCCCGCGTCCGACGACAGGCACATGTCGGACACAAACAGCAAGGCCAGCCTCGCCAACGTCAGCCATGCGCTGACATTGCTTCCCTCCTTCTGTCCTGTACGGCTCTCCCGTTACGAAGGTATGTGCCGTGGAAAACAGCCGGTCCATTCTTCCCTTACGGGCCATAAAGTATTTGCACGTGCGGGATACATAATCTACGTGCAGAAGCCAATGGATCTCTACGATCTGACTCACCATTAACGTTTGGTGCATCTCCACCCTTGATCCGAAAACTAGGCCCGTGGAGCTGCCAAGCTGGAAGCAGTTGATCAGCGCACTTCCAGATCATACTTTGTCATGATAGGTCCCCAAACGAGGAACACTGCCGCCTTGTCATTTGGCCGCTTATCACAGCTCCAGCGATCTACTCGCCGGTTATCAACGACCACAGGCCGCTATCCCACTGGTACGCTGCAGCGGTTTTCCACCATGAGGAACTTCCACTGATTCTGAACAATTTTACATCAATATGTTGAGCGACATACAATGGCAGATGCATCATCAGGACTCTTGATGTCCGGGCTCAAATGTGTGATGTCAGTGGTATTAAGGTGGGAAGAAAAATCAGATTTTTAAGATTTAATTTATGTATATTTAGGAAAATTATCCGTATTAAAACTCTAAAAATAAGTATATGGGCTATTTTGACAATTAATGAAACATTTTTGTGCGTATGTATTGCTCTTAGAATTGGAATGTAGTATGACATATTTCGTGAACATGTTATAATTCCATGATGAAAATTTTTATAGAGTTTTAAATTGAATAGATTTTTATAGAGTTTTATAGAGTTTCAGTAATTTAGAATTAAATCACAATGTCCTTTAGTAACAACTCTCAAAACTATCCGTATCCAAGTGCAAATTAGGATTGAAGCATACTTCAGACTTTCAGCACTCAATTCAAGCGCTTAGGTAATTCCACACCATGACTGGTTGCTTCAAGAAACTCAGCCGAGAATTTGAGCAGTTTTCACAATGCACAATTGGATCTTTATAATAAGCACCTCAAGAGGTCAACCCCATGGTTTTGAAACATCCATAAAAATTGCTTTACTTCTGAAGATTATGGAAGATGGCCGAATTTCTCCAAAATTTTAAAATGAAACATTAGAAATATTTGCAGTTCGCCAAAATCCGTAAGGGCGTTTTGCATTGAATCCGGAAATCGTTATGTTGAGGACCATAAATACAATGCGGAATTACCCACATGCACATTTTAGGGAAATTCGTACACTTTGGAACCAAAAAATTCTCTTTTAGCTTCAACTTCCTTTCCCATGACAAAACACATTCGAAGATAACCTTCAACGTCTTCAAGGATCTCTTATAGGTTCTCATTGCTGGTGTGTGTGGCTTCCACCTGTCATGAGCGACGGCAAGGAGACCAGCGGTACAGGAAAGCGCGACGACATGGTCCCGGATGCGGACCCTGGAGACAACGACGCGTTGGCAGGTGGTGGACCACCTTCTCGGAGCTGACCGATGACTGCCCCAGCGTCGTGGATGCTGTCTCGGACCTCCTGCAGGTTTTCTGCAGCCTATCCTTGATGCGGACGCAGCTGGCACCGGAGCACCGACGACGAGTGGTGGCTCCATCTACCAGCAGCTGCCAGAGAGCTGCCACGACACCCTCGGTGCTTGCCGGGGTGCTTTGCGGTTTTTCTGCAGACGCTAGAGTTTTCTCGGTGGACTGGCTCTTGAGCCCGATTTGCATGTTTTGCATTTTCTGTCCACCGATCGGTGCCGGACTTATGCTCGTGACCAGTCGTAGCGTCCGGCTTGAGATTCTGCATCTCTAGGTTCAGACGGCGTAGCGTTCTGATTTGTCTGCGCAGAGTTACGGCCAAAACAATGTTTTTGGGCCGGTTTTAGGACAGACCTTGCACTGCCGCGTGTGACACCTGTCGTGCTGTGGACTTGTCATTTGTTATCTCTCTCTGCAATTACATTCATATTTGAGCTTCCTGTCACTCTGAACGTGTCCCTACCCAGACCCTTGCAGTTTCGTGCATGACTTGCGACTGTCATCACACGCTGACTGAGCGCTGACGCTTAGTTAAGTGGCAAGCGGTTAGGAAGGGTTTTAGGAAGTTTCTCACTCATATGGCTCCCAACTGTTGTGTCATGCATCGTAGCTCTGTCACTTAACAAGATAGTCAGAAAATTTCCTTCGTTGTTTGTTTATGAGGATGTCTTCTAAGGAAGGCACGTAGAAAGGGGTGCTCTATGGCAATGTGCTTTGTATGTGCATGAAACGCACCATAATTCTTTACAATGGTAGGCGAACCCTCAAATTCACAACAGAAAATGATGAAAGATGCAAACTTATAAAGACCTGCTGGCCACTCCGCCATGACGCAACAGTGTCACCAGGCATGAACACGCATTCCCTCCAAAGCAGCCGATGAGGACTCCATGCCTATCCATTGTTTAGATAGCCATCAGCCACCATCGAGTACTGCCAATGAAAGCAAAGCCCAAGGTACCGTGTGGAGACCACATGCCTCATAACTCGCACAGCCACATGCAAGGCTCACGATCACAGAAATTGTGAAAACTGCACACGGATGTTGATAACAAAGGTGATTTTAGGCCGATTTGTCTTGGTATAAGAGAGAGAAAATGAGGCGCAAAGGTAGTAATACGTCCGATGCTAACTGTGCTTAGCCGTCCACCTTCATGGCATCCGGTCTTTTTAGTGTGATGGAAGTGGAATCTCTTAGTGGTACACCAATGAGGTCATCGAATAGTCCAGTGACTACTTGGGCATAGTGTGCCCTGCAAAGCAAGAGTGTCCACCGTCGGCGGTCATGCAAGATCTCCATCCTAAGGAATACAACCACAAGACCAAAGTCCCTCATCCCCAAGGAATTCTAGTGGAATGCCTTGACTCCTTTACGTCCTCTGTGATCATGAGGTCGTTAACATGGACCAAGATGGGAGAAAAGCACTTAATTTGCTGCCATAAGAAGGGCACCTGATCAATGTCACACCACACATACCCTACACGAGTGAGTTTTCCAACGATGTCCTAGTTCTCATACCATAGTGACTTTTCGAGACCGTACAAGGCCTTGCGCAACCTCCAGACTTTGTCACCGACTTTGAAGCCTAGTGATTAGACCATGTAAGTCTCATCCTACCAAGTGTCATATGGGAGCATATTGTTTACATCTATTTGATAAAGCTCCCATTCATGTTTAGCTGCAATATCAAATAGGAAACAATCCGAGGTAATATGACCAACAATTGTAAAGGTGTCTGTGAAGTCGAGACCTTAAACCTGTGAGAATCATTCGGCCATCAAGCGGGCCTTGTAGTAATCCAGTAAGCCATCCTGGCCTCATCTCCTTGCAACAACCCATTTGGCCTATATGGTCTTCAGACAGGCGAATGATAAAAAAAGATCTAGACACAATATTCTAAGATGACGCGGAGCTCATCCTCATAGATTGTGCATAAAAGAGTCCTCACCCCAGAGTGTCACTATCAATACATCCCAAACAGGCGGCATCGAGGAAGAGCTCTGGTTGGCCAAGACACACGCATCTAGCGTGGACCGGACCACGACAATGTCGGCCAGAATATTACACACAGGAGAGAGCTTGTATGAAACCAACTGGTGCCCGACTCGGCACGTTGTATGTACCTCAACACCAAGCCCAAGGGCCTTCATCTTATAGTCATTCTTCTTAATGCTTGGGACGGGACGTCCATGCGCCAAGATAGATGACAGCTCAGTCCTAGACGATAATGGTCAGAAGCGACCACCAGGCCCACTGGTGAACAAGATACTCACCTTGGGCTAAGGAGAGGACAACAGGGACATAGACGTAGTAATCGGGGCTTTCGATGGGCAGGGAACTAGGAGAAGGAGAGGATGAAGTTGTTAGAAATGCAAACGCCATTGAAGGCAAGGCAAGAGACCACATCCAGGGGACGTTGCAGACACAAGCGGAGCAGTAGCGATCGATACAGATATAGGCACATGGATAGGAGAAGCGACAAGTGCAAAGGCAATCTTAGGTGTAATTGAATATATAAACGCAGCTGCGGGCACATGCTCAGGGACCGCTGTAGTGATCAAGACAATATAACCACTAGGATAGGCTGGGCCACTCGTCTAGACACTTCTATGGTATGATTTTGATCATTCTACATTTGAATTACATGTGAGGTGGCCTAGAAGAATCCATTCACTAACCAAGACTCCTCCATTTGCTAAGAATCCGCATAAGTGGGAGCAAAGTAAACGGCCAAAGAGTGGATACATGATAAGTGTTTTCAATATGAGTGTTAGGGAAGAGAGAATCTACGGACTCGGATCCTACTCGGTGACATGCAGAGTCCCAAGGACCAAACCTTCCACCACGCGGTGATACCTTGAATGGCATACATTTGACCTTGTGGGAAGACCATGGAGCTATGCTGGCCCTTCGTGTACCAAACACAGGCTAGGAGTCCCAGACAAATGTGAGCTGATGGCCAATCAGTGGATTGGCCATCGTGCTAGCCTAGTGGGAAGACCATGGAGCTATGCTGGCCCTTCGTGTACCAAACACAGGCTAGGAGTCCCACAAGGTCAAATGTATGCCATTCAAGGTATCACCGCGTGGTGGAAGGTTTGGTCCTTGGGACCAAACCACAGGTAAACGGCCAAAGAGTGGATACATGATAAGTGTTTTTAATATGAGTGTTAGGGAAGAGAGCATCTACGGACTCGGATCCTACTCGGTGACATGCAGAGTCCCAAGGACCAAACCTTCCACCACGCGGTGATACCTTGAATGGCATACATTTGACCTTGTGGGACTCCTAGCCTGTGTTTGGTACACGAAGGGCCAGCATAGCTCCATGGTCTTCCCACAAGGCTAGCACGATGGCCAATCCACAACTCGCATATTTTGATAGGGTTTTGCATAGTACCGTGTGAGAGACCTTGCTAATTCCACATAATGTAGATGAAGCCCTCAAAGGCAAAGCACTCCGGATATCAAACTAAAATTGTATGGCTTGGACCACATCCTCAAGGGTGCAATTATAGTGCTCTGACACATTCTATTTGGGTGTGATGGAAACAAATATCTTCTAAAATAAACCATGTGCGACAGTTAACTTGTTCATCTCACGAAGGTCCTCTCTATCACAGTCCGATTGGACCACGGAGAGGATATGATGTGAAGAGATGGATGCCAACCGCTAAGGTGACATCGATGTTACGGTAGAGGCTGTAAACCCATTTCCTCTAGGGGAAGTTGTCAGCCGGAGTGAGGATGTACAAACCATGGTCGGACAAGCTGAGGGGAGCGAGTAGTTTGAAGTGGACCAGAACCAACAAACATTGAATCCTAGAGACAGAATCAGGGTAGATGCAACCATGCACCTCAACTTGAGAAAATAGAGACAGTCTGTAGTGGGTTACGAAGGAAGCCATGTTAAGCCCGAGGGTAGGCTATGTTTGAATGAGGTTGGACGGAGTTTTCGTACTCACATGGCACAGGCGATAACGGAGTAGGCACTAGTTCTTAAAAAAGAGAACACCAGTGGAAGGCACACATGCAACAAGAGAGGAAAAGTAGAAGAGATAGAGGAAGTACAACAAGCAACACTGTATAATTCATCCATGATAGAAGTACGGAGCTCAACATCACGGATGTCAATAGTACATACTATGGTGGAGTCAAAAGAGTGCTCAATAGTAAGACCCATCATGTTATAGGTAAATCCATAAGCAAGCTGAGATCAAGAGCAGGAACATAAAACATGTCAGTGATTTAACAGGACAAAAAACATATCATAAAAAAAGAGCACGGATACCCGTAACAGGTATGGTCTACCCAGACCATGTGCAAACTGGCCAGGAAAACATTGCAAGGCCAAGGATGATGAAGTCAGTGTGACGGCTTATCATATAATGCGTGGCACCATAGTCAATTATCTAGGTGGTACTTGTCTTATGACTTGTGGTCATCGCTGAGCAACACTCCATAACACACTCACCCTTTTCTCAACACAAAACAGAGGACTCCAAGTAACGACACAAAGATTGAACATGGAATTCATCAAGCCAGGCAGTGGTGTCAGGCCCAAGCTCCCCCTCATACAGACAGAACAGACTGAACCCCTCCACATGCATCATCATGACCACTTGGTTTTGTTTATACATTTTTACCTCGTTGAGTGTGAAGCGCTAGTAGCTTATAGAGCTCCGTAATGGTACAATCCTAAGGTTCTTGATGCCTAAAAATATTGGGGAAAGAGGATGTCTCAACTGCTATTGCATCTATGGCTCGACGCTCCTACATGGTATAAAAAAACGGCCTTGTGGAGCTTATGTTGGGTCGTACTCCAGTCAAGGGGTTGCTTGCACTCTGTTTAGCTGAGGATGCCTCAGCAGTTGTAGCTATAGACGGACCATTCACTGCCAATACTCACCGGCGCCGCCTGCTTTTACCCCTTATAAAATCCCTCCTTCCCCTTGTAAACCTAAGTGGTCGTTACACGCATTAGGCTTGGCCAGTTGAAAGATGGAGTGGAGGAGGGAGATGTCAAGGGTGTAAACATTAAAACTATATTGAGCGGGTTCGACTAGTGCTAGAGTAGGCCCTCAATTGCTTGCAATACTGCTTGGACCTGTTGGGGTTACTACCTCACGTAGTAAAGCCAAACTTCCTTTGCGTTGGTCCACACGTGGAACTGTACCTCCCAAGAAAAAAATTTGGCTTTGCTCGCATCTCATGGACGGAGTGTCTTAAATTCCTTTAGTTGTCTCTCCTTGGGGAGGACAAACTTAGAGTGTGGAGGAGGTGGGTAGAGTGAGGGGAAGGCCACCGTCAAAACAAATTCCTATGAATGGGAAACCTACCATCGGCCTTGAGGTGTTGTGGTGCACCGGGGTGACAGAAGGAAAGCCTAGGTGCAACAAGATGCATCTCAAGGACAAGTATCTCATCTGCTGGTAGATTTGTAGGTGGTTCCTCTTCCTCCTCAATCAAAACACAACATCGAGGCTCTCCTACTCAAAAGCACGCTACTACATATCCGAGATGCACAAGATGGATGGCTGATCTGCCGTTGGTCCAATGACATCGGCTGTTCACATGGGTTGTCCAGACATGCCTAAGCGCATCAACAGCACCTACTTTTCTACTCAAGTGCATTTCTCTATCAGTGATTTTGTTCCATATCTTGGGCTGCTGCTCCTGGAGGTCTTAATTGCATGGAAGTGTGGGCTCATCGCCTCCCCTGATGAGGAGCAAGCTGGGTTAGCGGGCCCCTTTCCCAATTAAGTGGGTGTCATGGGTAGTCCTCTAGAGATGTTGCTGCTGGTGATTGAACCACTTATATTGCTACGAATACTCTTGGTCCTGTTGCAATTGATGTTTTTGCTGCTAGTGTTGCCGTTGTTGCCATTGTTATCACTGATTTCTAGGGCTAGTAACGTCAATACGGTGCTGACGTTAGTGCTAGCTGTCAGCTGATGGTGACATCAACTTGCATTGTTTGACATAGAAATTTTGGAAAAATCTCTTTCAAGGATGTTACCAGAGAGTGTCCCAAATAGAGGAACACTTCATGTAAGCTATAGGCCTAGGTTTAAAGGGAATTTCTATGTGTAAAATCGGAAGCACAAGCACTCTAGCATAATCCCATAAAAATTCACAATAGTAGTTAGAGAATCTAAAAAACTCTTAGTGGCCGTGAGCCAATCAAGACTCTTGCTAACAAGTTGCTTGGAAGCTTTCTCAACGACGATGTTGCTGACATGGCAACATTGTCATAGTAAGCAGATGCACTTGCACATAATGCAAATGCAAGGATAACAATGGTCTGGCTAGGAGAGATGTGCATAGTCTCATAAGCTTCACGATACATATCTATACATATAATATATAGATATATATATATATATATATATATATATATATATATATATATAGAGAGAGAGAGAGAGAGAGAGAGAGAGAGAGAG
>SZWC01005068.1:92623-116446 GCA_023375785.1 Penium margaritaceum | reverse complement strand
ATATAGATAGAGATATATAGAGAGAGAGAGAGAGAGAGAGAGAGAGAGAGAGAGAGAGAGAGAACAACTGAACGGAAGACAAAATAGTTGCCACAAGCGCTTGTCAGGTTGTACATTGTGGCAGGTCAGTTTTCCCTAAACCAGGCTAAAACCACTGTTCTCTTGGAATAACGTGATGCACACACGTACAAACGGAGTACTTTCTGATTATATGGATGCAAAATCTTGAGCCAGAACTCACCACATTTCCTACTCCTACATGAAACCATCGACACTTAATGCAAAAACATGTAAAATTGAGCCCATAGAAAATGCATCAAGAAAATTCTTAAGGCTGCACAGAAGGAGCCGAGTGCCCCAGCATGCCTCCGGCATACCGTAGCAATTATCTTGCAGCTGTGAATGGATGGACAACCACACGACTGTGCCAAGGTGCCAATTCAGTCCGTATCAGGGATCACACAAGCATGGACACGGCCGGCTTGTCACATTCAATTGTGCACACAGAAGAAAATGACCCACGTCATAACATTTCCCCATGACCTGATGGTATGCATGTCCATACCCAATCACAATCGAGAAAAGCCACCATCTTTTGTCTGGTTAATGTAGACATACATACATATGCATACACATATATGTACATATACATATATGTATATATATATGCATATATGTATGAGATACCAAGTGTGATAGTAATATGTCCAAGTGGTTGCAAAAAAATGTGTGCAAAATGACATTCAAATTTACACGCTTTCTAAAAGCAACAAGAAACCCACGGCCGGGAAAACAAGACTAATACCTCCCTATCCCAACTGCAATATTCTTTCTAATGAAACCCAACAAAACACATCCATCATTCCAACGACTAAAAAAATGGAACGAACCAATATATTTGGTATAGCCACCGGTTTCAATTCTCAAAGCAATGTTTGGCACTTTTCATTTGACCACCATACGATCGAGGAAACGGGGAGGTGACCCTTACCAAGCATGCCTTGCAGACATCAAAGGCGATGAGAGTGGATTCATATTACGCCAATTCCTCCTACCGTCACATAGACATACAATCAAAATACAGAAATCTGCATCCACAGCTTTGCTAGGGGACTTTGACGAGTAAATGCATGCAATTGATGTGGATTTTTGGCTGAATTCATGAAGGGGTACACCGCCTCTTTTGCTTAATTTCATGGGTCTGTGGACGTCAGGTTTGACAGCTGTTCCAACTGCAAATAGGGGGTTGTGTCTACAGTTCAAAAGCACATTTCATTACTGTTTAAATTCCATCCTTTTTTTCCTTGACCTTTTTCGAACTAGTGTCCTTTGTTACCTGTGATGGCCTTCATTGGTCGGCCATTCCCACCATTACAAGAATGGGAGTTTCATCCTACAAAGCCTGAAGTAGGTGTGTGAGGGATTATCATCCGGCCTCTTCCACCTATGAATGTAAGGATAGCATAGGGGGCATGTATGGGACAACACTCACTTGACATCCACTCCAAAGCCATAAATCATGTGCTGGACATTGGATTTGTGAACGCCCCAAGACCATCCTTTGTGGTGTCCTCCTCAATGGCAGCCATGAGTACATTTGGGTCAACTGTGGAGTGCGATGATACAATGGGAACACCATGTTCTCGCCGTCGATGCATCCGGATCCACTTTTGAGTGCAAGGTGTTCCCTCCTTTGCACCAGCACCTGCCACAGTTACCCTTGTTCACGTTGTACACTCTCTGTCCACTACACACATAGTTGCTACACCACCATCTCTGCCACATTCACATTGCTACCATTGACAGTCTCCTTTGTAACATCACTGCTCATAACCTTGATGCATCCATCTTCCCTGTACGCTGCTCTACTGACTCTCCTGATTGCGCTCAAGGAAAAATGCATCGATCCCTATTCTCCACCTCCGAGTCTCGCCCACCCACCCCCTCGACCTCTTCCATGCCTATGTCATGGGTCCCCTTGCGCATGATGCCTTAGGGGGTGCTTGTTGCTATGTCCTTTGTCACACTGATGAATTTTGCCTTATCCACTGGGTCTTTGTCCTCCAGTAAAAGAGTGATGTGTATTCCACACTCGAGTCCTGACTTCCCCAGGCTAAACTCGCCTGTGGTCGCCGTCTGCGAGCCTTTCGTTGTGACCGGGGTGGGAGTTCATGGGACCTACTGCTCTCCTATTTTCCTCTCATGAGGTGTGTATGAAGTCGTCAGCTCCCTACATACCCCAACAAAATAACGTCTCTGAACATAGGAACCGGGCCCTTGCTGACGATGTCCGTACCCTCAGTGCCTCTGAGCTACCCCCGCTCTTCTCTTTCAAGGCCATGTTTTACATGACCTGGATCCCAATTTGTGTTCCTCATGGTCCTCTCCCTCTTCATGTCACCCGGAGCAGTGATTTGGTCACAGAGAGACTTGCATCTGGCCCGCGCCTGAGGTTGCGTCGCTACCGTTTGGCTCCCAGAGGAGCCGTTTGAGGCAGCAAACTTCGTACCCACACACGTCTCTACACCTTCCTTGGTGTATGTGCCATGTCCAAGGCCTGGCGCTTCTGGGACACCGACCAGTTCCGAATCCAAGAGTCCTGCGATGCTCCTCATCTGTCTCGTGTTGCACCTCCCTCCTCTCTCTCCTCACTCTGTCGGCTTATGGAGGTGTGGCTCTATCTCAGCCTCCAGTCTTGGTGGAGCTTCTTCCTCCTCCACTGGAATGGCTTCCCCCACTAGTTTTCCTTCTTTCTCTCAGCCATCACATGTTTCTTCCACCCACAATGATTCTTCCCGGCTTTCCTCCTTGCCTTGCTCAGCAAAGAAAACGTCGTCTTTGATCTGTGCAACCTCAAACCTTGCTCCTGTACTCGCCAATCTCCCGACACAATCCTCGGCATAGTCCCCGGCAAAGTCCTCGGCATTCTCCTCAGCACATTCCACTCTTGTCTCATCCCGCATGTTTGCACTTTAAAATGCAGCATCTGCTGATGCACCAGTGTCACTCCCCGGTCCTTAGGTCTCCACTGTCATTCCTGAGTCATTTACACATGGTGGGAGGCTTTGCTTCCACTCCCATTGGCCTATCTCTCAGTCCCCTCAGTCCTCTCAACGTTGCACGTACTCCAGTGTATTATCTTCTATAGCTAGCTCTCCTGCCAACCCCACCGGTCTCGATGCAAATTGGAGAGCTTCAAATTGTCTTGGTCAACAGTCCTCAAGAGCCTACAAGTTTTCTCTCCAAAGCTCTCATCAGTTGCATGTTCAAGCCACCAGTGCATGCTGTTGTCCTGTTGCGCTCTCGTGATGTCTGAGATTTATGTAAATGCGCCTCGAGAGTCATTGTTTCCAATGCCGTGATTATGCATTTTTCCCGCTCTCATGTGTGTGTGGAAAATTCGTCTGTGCGTCATGGGGGAGTGTTGGCGATGGGTGTAAGACACACAAGTCTTCTCTTGACTCTGTTCACACACACACACACACACACACACACACACACACACACACTCACTCACTCACTCACTCACTCACTCACTCACTCACTCACTCACTCAATCACTCACTCACTCACTCACTCAAGTACTCATTATATCAGTGCAAGTGATTAAAATAAAGTGAAGGTGAAGGCGCACGTACCATGGACCATGCACCATTGACGCCTCAGCCAAGTGCAAGAATGTCGCCCCTAACATCATGTTCAGTTGTGCTCCAGAACATAGTTGCCTTTTGAGTATAATGTGCTTGCTTTCTACTTAGCACACATTGGAGCTAACAGGATTAGGAGGCATGCATCCACATATGCTCGTAATCGATGTGGTCAGTTGTGTTCTGGATATCCATGTTTTAGGAACGATTGTTGAGGTGTGAAGTTGGATTGCTGATCCTACCGGACCACACTTGCCGTTTATCCCGGAGTGTGAGTAACCACCGTCGGCACGCTACCGACCGGTCAGGCTCGATCCCGGGGTGGGGTTGAACTCCATGTCGAGTATCTCGCTTCGGTGGCCTTGTCAACCGGCTACCAACACCCGCTGTCGTGTTACTCCCGCTAACTGTTATTCTCAGTTTTCAGCCTCTAAGAACCGAGCTTTCTCCATCCATGGTGTCATGAGCGTGCCTATTGCTTTCTTGCTTGCGAAGTGTGTTGCACTTGCAACCCTCTGCCACCTATACTAGAGACCCAATACTGCTTGATCGAGTCATTACTCGATTTTGGTCAGACATACCGTTTGCATGTGGGTGAGACCCGGACGTCCAGTGACATGTTCTCGCATCTCGGGAGGCCTTGCTATGGCTTGTCAGTGGTGCGAGCATGTCACCATACAATTTGGATGTGTTTTTGGATGTATTGCATATCTTCTTGTCAATTGACACCAGTGGACTTTTCCGATGCCTTGGCAAAACTTTCTTGTGTGGTTCCACATCATGTGTTTTGGTGCGACGGGGATGATAGGGCCTGGCGGGTTACCCGCCAGTCCCTACGACATAAGCTCACAGTAGAGATTGTTGTTCTCTCTCCCTTGTTTCTTTGACACATTCGATACAGCCAAATGTTGGCACTACCCTTTTCTCACTCACCTCCAGAGCTAGTGCGCTGTGTAACATGGGCTTGCATGAGCAACTCTACACCGGCATACCGCCGGGATTTTAGAGTTATAGTTTTGCGCGGGCTCTTGCTGCGCCCCCCCTGTTGGTGTGTGGGCTTTGGCCTGACACCCCTTTGAGGACAACGTGGTTTGTTTTGAGTCTGGCACGTTGATTTCGGTCGAGGTTGTGCTGGTCGAGACCCGTACACCTGGTGTGTCGCACTAGTGTAACGTGGAGACCCAGAGCCTTGAACCCGTGTGTGCGTGAGCTCGTGACGTGTTGCCCGGTGCTTCGTCATGTACCTTGCTCATTGGTCGAGATCCGGGCACCCGGAGACGTGCTCCGGTGCCACAAGGAGACCTTCCTTTCATGATACGGACACGTCCGTCTCGTCGCGCTGGTCGTTCTGGTTCAAACGACGCGTCGTTCTGACGCCTGTGCAGAAAGTTACGGCTGGGTGAGTGTTTTCAACCTCGGCGGGCCATTCTGGCAGTTTGCGCAGATTTGTGCAAGGTGTGCCTAGTGTGCAGCCAAACGCGCCCCTGGATGCGCTGACTGCGCACCAGGCTGCCCCTGCTATTTAGGTGACTTTTGCTCATTGTTGTAACTCTCTCTCTGCAATTACTTTCAGATTCCAGTACTTGGTTCACTCCATCTGTGTTCCAACCCTTCCCACAACACACCATGCCTTGTGACTCGCGCGTCAGCTGACCAGGCCAGTGCCTAGTCAGTGAACAACAACTCGGCTAGCAAGCTAGGTGGTGTGGGAAGCTTTCAGGAATCCTGGCATGGTATCAGAGCGGCGAGCCAGTGCTCACACTGCTGCGTAGCAGAGGCGCAGCAACCGCAGTAGCAGTGACCGACCGCAGCCGTTGCCTTGAGTAGCAGCAGCGGCAGCGCCCACTGTCTCGGCGAGAGGTCCGGGGAGGACCCACCACCATTCCGACCGTTATTTTTAACAAATCCGTGACAGTTCCGCGGCCGTTCCGCGACAGCAGACGCCGCTCCGCGGAAAATTTGCGGTGTTTCGCGACAGCAAACTCCGCTCCGCAGAAAATCCGCAGTGCTCCGCGGTAACGAGGCCTCTGCAGCGGACGCGTCAACCTCACGGCCACGACGGAACACACCGATGGGGCCACGGATCTACCGCGGTTGCCCAAGGCGTTCTGAAGTCCGTCATCCCGCGGTGACGGTGCCGTGGCAGATCCGCGGTGTTCCGCGGATCCATGGCGTTCCGCCGCGGCAGCTCTGCCGCGGTTCTGGAACACGCCGGCGGAGCTCCACGGTGCTCCGCGGTCGCGCGCCCGCGGCAGTTCCGCGGAAGTTCCGCGGTCGCCAGTCGCGGCAGCTCTGCGGTAGTTGCAGAATGGACTGACGGAGGTGCCCCGGCGGTTCGCGGGACCTCACCGTGTTCTACGTTGGCGCGACCGCGGTGGCTGTTCCGCGGCCAGGCCGAGGTGTTCTGCGACAGACCGCGGAAATTCATTCCGCGTCGGCGCAACCGCAGCGACTGTTCCGCGACAAAATCCGAAGTGTTTCGCGGCAGTCCGCAGATATTCTGCGGTGTTCCGCGGAGAAATTTTCGCGGAGGCGTTCCGCGGCGGTGTTCCGCGGTGAGGGGTTCCGCCAAGGTACTCCGCGGCAGGCCGTGGAAAATTCCGCCACACAACACGACGGTCTCGTCTCCGCGATGATGGCTCCGCGGTGACAGCTCCGCGGTGACATTCCGCAGTGACCACTCCGCGGTGAATGCTTCCACGACGGGAGACCTCACGGGGAGTGTCCCACAGCGAGTGTTCCTCGGCGATCAGTCCGTGCCCGTGCGTCAGAGTAAAGGAAGAGGGAGAGGGGGAGCGCAGCAGCTGCCCCCACAACTGCAGCTGCAGCAGTTGCGACAGCCTCAACAGCAAGCAGCAGCGGTGGCCTCAGGCCACAGCCGTCGACTGACGGCGGCGACCAGAGCTGAAGCAACCACGGCAGCAGCAGCCACAGAGGTAGCATTGGTGGCACCACTGCTGTGTTATTTTCTTCATTTTTACCTTTCACGTGTGGCTTGAGGCCACCACCGTCGGTTGAAAATGGAAACCGCTGCAGCAGCATCCGCCGCAAGAGTTGCAGCAGTAGCAACAGCAGCGAAGGTGGCTTGAGGCCACAGCCGTCGGTTGACGACGACACTCGGTGCACACTCAGCATCGAAGGCGACTTGAGGTCGCACACTTGAGTCGCACGCCTGAAAGATCGTGCTTCGATCGCTCACCTCCCCTCGTGGCCTTGTGTCAGCGGGAGCAATGGTCGTGTGCACTCACCCACGCCAAGCTCCGGAGATGAGCAGACTGTTATGGCAGGGAGCGCAGCCGGCGCCGTGGTTGGCACCGGCTCTACATACGTCGCAGGCGCCGCGTCCACAGTGGCAGTGTCAGCCGTGGCATACGCCTCACGCGTCCAACGGCTTTGCCTGCTACTACTATGGGGATCGGCACCATGGATGGCGCCAGTGTCGCCAGCGCCCCGCCGGGTGGCGACCACCCTGGATGTAGTCCCGCCCCTCTTCTCCTCCACCCATTCCGCAAGTGTTGCCAGCCGATGCCGTAGCGCCCCTTAGCGGAGCTCTGGCAGTGCTATACGCGGAGCTTCAGGGGTTAAAGCGCATGGTCCAGCAGCTCACCGACTATGTGGTCTCTGAGCGGTCTGTCACCACCATGCCGCTGCAGACTCCTCCCTCATCGTCCTCATCATCCTCGCCCCCGTTTGAGACGTCACATGACATATAGTGGCGCCTGACCTCCGGTCTACGTCCGACACCCTTCGCTCTTTCCTAGAATCGGTCGGAGTTATTCTAGCCTCCAACCCCTCCGTTCCTAGGGCTGTCCCCTCGGCTCGCGCTACTCGCGCCCGCACTCGCCGCGCGAGGCAGCGGACAGCACGCTTGGCTCGGCGTGCCCAGGCGGTAGCGACGACAGCAGCAGTGGAAGACGTTGCCGTGGAATTGACTCTCTCGTCCCCAATCGCGGCGTTAGAGCGTCGCCCCCTCTCAGCTTCTGCCAATGTGTCGGTCGTGTGGGGGATGGAGTGTCTGCCGACGACCACCAGAGAGCGAAGGAGAGATGCGACGTGCGGTGCTGCACGACGGGACGGTGGCTGTGAGGAGAACGAGTCATCCGAGGAGTGGTCCGACGCGGAGTCAAAGGCAGACGAGTGGTCTGATGCGGAGTCGGTGGCAGAAGTTCTCGCAGAGCCGACTCTCTCGGCCCCGGTCGCAGGTTTGGTGTGCCACCCCCTCTCAGCTTCTGCCGGTGTGTCGGTCGTGGGGGGGATGGAGTGTTCGCCGACGACCACCGGAGAGCGCAGGAGCGATGCGGCGGATGGTGCTACAGGGCGGCACGCCCTCTGTGAGGAGGTGGAGTCGGAGGCGGACGAATGGTCCGCCACTAAGTCCGAGGCAGGCGCGGAGATGGCGATGGAGATGGAGATGGAGACTCCAGCTGGCATTGTAGCAGTGGCGGTGCCAGTCGACCCTCTTAGAGTAGACATCCGGGCTGTGCGCGTATTGGCAGCCACCGACGTCGTGACAGTAGCAGCGACAACAGCTGCAGGGACAGACGGGACGCTGGCAGCGGATGCCCCGGTTGGTATAGACACCACGATCGTCGTCGCCCTAGCAGCAGCCGGTACTGCCTCCGCAAGGGTATCGGCTACCTCACCCGCAACGACAGCCATTGCAGGCACAGATGCTAAGGTGGCACCCGGAGAGGTACATGTGTCTGTGGCATCGGATGAGCCTGCCGCATTCATCCGAGTAGATGCACCTACTGTGGAGGACGCAGAGCGAGCGGCGGACCTCCGGCTCATGGCTGCCCTGACGGGCATCGCTGACACCATGGCGGTTCCAGCCGACGTCCTAGCCACATTCCTCTGTGATGCGGATCCCGTACCCGAGCGCTTGCGCCTCGCGGTAGACGAGCAGGAGGCAGTCGTGGCTCGAGCAGAGGCGCACATGCAGGGTCTCACGGCTGAGCTCCTGGAGGCCAACAACCGTTGTTACATTGTAGGTGTTCTAGCACGTCAGGCTGCTGAGGAGTGCATAGAGGATATGCACACACGTCTCGAGGCTGCGGACTGGTCTCTACAGGATGTACGTTGGCGACGGGCGGACACTCAGCAGCAGGTGGACGATTGGTTGCGCACCAGGTGCTCGGCGGAGCCCCAGGGTGTACGGGCTCCTAGTGACAGCGATGACGCTATAGAGGCAGAGACACCGACGGATGCCGACGTCTGGCCAGCTGACGCCCGAGTGCCCGGTGTGTCCGCAGCAGCCGGTGCCTCTGTGGCAGCACCCTTTGCCGATGCAGACGCTGCAGATGCGGACACGCTGAGTGGTGCCGACCCCCTGCCAGCTGCTGGTGGCCAGACGGCAGCTGAGGCCACAGTTGACGTGGAGAGCTTCCTGCGCGCCGAGGAGGCGAGGATGCAGGAGGCAGTATATCGCGCCAACGCGCACTTGACGGAGGTCCACCGTCAGGTTCATTCCGCGACTGACTGCCTGCACGCCGCAGATACAGCTGGCCGGCCAGCTGCCGCAACAGAGCTCGACGAACTGCACACGTGTCTCGACGCTGGTCTGTCCGTGTGACAGCATGCGGCCCAGCAGCTGGCAAGCATACGGGAGGCGATGCAGTTGGAGGAGGCCCTCCGCTCTGCCCTCGTCGCAACACCAGGTGACGACACCAGCGTCCACTACAGTGACGATGACGATGACAGCGGTGACGACACTGCGGGGTGAGGCCACATGCGCGCACACCCTACCAGCATCATCCTTGCCCTTCCCGTTGATGGGCTGCAGGGGTTGTGGCCATGGGAGAGTTGCTCTCCCCTTCAGTTGATTTGTTGTGAGCAGCTCTCAGGCTTGCTCGCGTTGTCAGGCTCTGCAGCCCAGGGGGGGTGTTGGTGTGTGGGCCTTTGGCCTGACGCCTCCCTCTGCACAACATTGCTGCTCGGTGGTTGACAGGGGTCACAGTGGTGAAGGTCGAGACCCGCATACCTGGTGGGACCCACCAGTGTGACGAATAGACCTAACACCCTCAGACCGCCATCTACTTGTGGTGCAGGTGTGGATGTAGGTATCGCGTTGTCAGGCTCTGCAGCCCAGGGGGGGTGTTGGTGTGTGGGCTTTGGCCTGACACCCCTGTGAGGACAACGTGGTTTGTTTTGAGTCTGGCACGTTGATGTCGGTCGAGGTTGTGCTGGTCGAGACCCGCGCACCTGGTGTGTCGCACCGGTGTGACGTGGAGACCCAGAGCCTTGAACCCGTGTGTGCGTGAGCTCGTGACGTGTTGCCCGGTGCTTCGTCATGTACCTTGCTCGTTGGTCGAGATCCGGGCACCCGGAGACGTGCTCCGGTGCCACAAGGAGACCTTCCTTGCATGATACGGACGCGTCCGCCTTGTCGCGCTGGTCGTTCTGGTTCAAACGGCACGTCGTTCTGACGCCTGTGCAGAAAGTTACGGTCGGGTGAGTGTTTTCAACCTCGGCGGGCCATTTTGGCAGTTTGCGCAGATTTGTGCAAGGTGTGCCTAGTGTGCAGCCAAACGCGCCCCTAGATGCGCTGACTGCGCACCAGGCTGCCCCTGCTATTTAGGTGACTTTGGCTCATTGTTGTAACTCTCTCTCTGCAATTACTTTCAGATTCCAGTACTTGGTTCACTCCATCTGTGTTCCAACCCTGCCCACAGCACGCCATGCCTTGTGACTCGCGCGTCAGCTGACCAGGCCAGTGCCTAGTCAGTGAACAACAACTCGGCTAGCAAGCTTGGTGGTGTGGGAAGCTTTCAGGAATCCTGGCATGGTATCAGAGCGGCGAGCCAGTGCTCACACTGCTGCGTAGCAGAGGCGCAGCAACCGCAGTAGCAGTGAGCGACCGCAGCCGTTGCAAGCTAGGTGGTGTGGGAAGCTTTCAGGAATCTTGGTTCCCCCGGTAGCTGGGCCTAGTTGATTCCTGTTCAACGCTTGGGGGGTCTTGAACTTCCCTTCAACTTCAAACCCCCACCTTTCCACCTTAGTGATATTGTACATACAGCTTACTGTGACCTCTCGGCTCACGTCCATTGCTTTGCAGACTCCTGATGAGGCGGAGGGCACGGAAGACTGGGGGAGCAGACGCGAGCCCGGCATCTGCTGAGCGGCTGTAAACGGCCACCGGGTACACTTCCTCACTCTCTACACGTGGTGGTTGCTCGCATCGTATCATGTCTCAAGACGATCCGGATTGTATTCTCTTGTGTGTGAACAAAAATGGTTGGATGACCTAGATTAGTCTTACATGTGAGCTAGGTGATAGCTTAGACAGGTATAGTTTAGGTCTAAACATGGTTCGTGGACAAGTGGGTCACGAAGTGGGTATGCTCGAGGCTGTTTGAGCGAGGGCCGGCAAGCTCATTCTTGCCGGCCGACGGGTGGACTCGACTAGCGAGTTCCACCCCGTAGGATTCCCTCCCTCACTCACTATTTTGACACTCACTACACACACAAGCCGTCATTCTTCCTCCCGTTTGTTTCTATCCGTCCACAGTGTTGTGTGTAACACAGTGGCATGAGGGAAGGGGCGCCGAGGGTGACTGTTTTGGTATCAGAGCCGACGAGCCAAAGCTCGTAACGCTCAGTGAGAGCAGCACGGTCCTGGGAGGACCCGCTGATCAGCAACCGCAGCAACGGCTAAGCCAAGCAGCAGCTGCGCGGAGCAGCAGCGACAGCGGCAGCCGAGCAGAAGCAGCAGCCACAGAGGTGGCTGCGCGGAGCAGCGGCAGCAGCAGCGAGACAGCACAGCAGCGGGCGGCAGCGGCTGCCAGCAGCTGCGGAAGCGGGCAGCAACCGTAGTGACGGCTGCGCTGCTGCAGCACACGTGGCAGCTGCGCGAAGCAGCAGCCGCAGCGGTGGCAGCGTGCAGAAGCGGGCGGCAACCGCAGCTAGCGGCTGCGGCATTGGGCAGTAGCCGTAGTGATGGCTCCACAGCCGTCGTGATAGCTACACAGCCGCAGCGCCGGCTGCAGTTGCGTAGAGTAACAGCTACAGCGGCGGTGGTGTGCAGCAGCGAGCAGCACCGGCAGCCATAGGCTGCGGGAGTTGGCAGCAGCCGCAGGTGTGGTGACGTCTGCTGCACAAAGCAACATCTACAGCTGCAGCAGCGTGCAGTAGCAGCAGCAGTAGCAGCAGTAGCAGCGACGGCAGCAGCAACGACACCCTACCATCAAGATCTACTCTCTGGTATTCCCCTCCCCCTGCTGGCTGGGTTCCCCTCTACTCCTGGGCTGGGTGGGGGTGGTTCAGGTACACACGGCGGTCCCCAACAGCCCCTCCCAGATTTCCCATGCCCACCGGGGCAGGGGAAACGCTGCCGAAATTTTTCGGCAGCGTGGGGGGGGGGTCAGTTGACAGCTTCTAGGCTGAAAAAGGCCTCTCCCAGTTTTCCCACGCCCACTGGGGCGGGGGAAACGCTGCCAAATTTTTTTGGGCAGCGTGGGAGGGTCTATTGGTGGTTTCCAGGCTGAAAAAGGCCTCGACATCAGTCCCACGCCCACTGGGGCGGGGTAAACGCTGCTGAATTTTCTTTCGGCAGCGGCTGTCACCCAACAGCATAACCAGTGGCAGCAAAACGCGCTTGCGGCACTCCACTAGGCTCCATGCCGAAGGACGCGCCTGTCGGAGTCGGTAGTACCAACTCCACTACGGATGCTGGTGCTGACGGCTCCGGCGTGGCTGGCAGCACACCCGTCGTGACACGGGACGAACCCCCGTCTAGCCCAAGCTCACTGGCACGTGGCCTGCACGAGCTGCGTGAGCAGCAGGCTCAGCAGGCTGAACAGACGGCCAAGCAAATGGCTGATCTGTTCAAGCTGTTTCGGGATGCAGTCCAGCCACAGCAGTTGCAGCAGCAGCAGCAGCAGCGGCAGCAGCAGCAGCAGCAGCAGCAGCGGCAGCAGCAGCAGCAGCAGCAAGAGCAGCAGCAACAGCTACTCCGCGACGCTGTGCGAAAGGGCAAGATGACGGTGGAAAGTGCAGTTGCAGCTGACGTCGATGCAACTCTAGGAACGTTCGATGCTGAACCGTCCGACAACCTCCCTGAGTCGGACTCAGACGCTAGTGACGAGGAAGGCACGCTACGCCTTCATCTCGCACAACTGGGAAAACGTCGTCGGACCCGCTCGGCCCGCCGATCAACACCGAGCGGCGGCGCAGGCCCAAGCGACACACTCAGGGTCAGCACAGACCCAGCCTCCTTAGAGGACCAGCTGCTCCGCCCGAGTCTCGGACTGCGGGAAGATCCCCTGTCTCTGTCGCTGGAACAAGCCACCCCGGCACCCCTGCCGACCGCGAAGCCTCCGAAGTGGTTCGAGACCGACCCTCCCGCCTATCGGCAGGAGGACAGTTACACCACCTGGGAGCCAGGATTCCGTATGTGGGTAGTCAGCGAGGGGGTGTATCCATACTACACCAGTCCGTATCAGACTTCAAACCCCCTACAGACGACAACCGCCGCTCGAGCTGCCTACGGTCTCCTTAAGGCTGTCCCGGAGGAGTACACCCTCGACTTCGAACCCTTCCTTGGTGATCTAGGCACCGGCAATGGGGCGGACCCTCACGGTGCCTGGAAGCTGGCAACCACCCTCTTCGAAGGCGCGACCATGGCGACAACCTCACAGCGCCTCTCGGACTTCAACTCTCTGCGCCAGGGTGCACATGAGACACCAGCCGACTACTGGCGGCGGGCGATGCGGCTGTACAGGGCTCTTGGAAAGAATGGGCCAGGACAACTCATGGCGTTCAACACCATCCGCATCGGCGTTGGGCACGAGTACGCAAAAGCCTTCGACAACATCAGCCTGAAAAGTCTTCAGGAGATGGCTGACAGAGGCTTTCTGCTGTCCTGGGCCACTGAGCACTTTCTGCACGTGGTAGGAGTTGGAGCAGCGAATGATGCTCGTCATGGTGGGTCAGCCGCAGCCGTCACATCAGGCCAGGCAGCACGCATTATACACCCCTCCTCCCGCTAGTCATCGCAGCTGACAGCGGCAACTGCAGTGGCAACTGGTACAGCTACTGCAGTCCAGGGGAAGAAGGGAAGGAGCAACAGGCGGGGCGGCAAGGATGACAAGGGACAAGAGACTCCGAAGCCGACTCAGAGGCGACAGTGGGAGTGCTACAACTGCGGGGGAGCGCACCGCTACACCGAGTGCAAGCTTCCCAAAAACTGGACGAAGATTGCGCAAGGCCTACAGAAGGCGTTCGAACAGCGTGAGCTCGCATCCGCGCATTCCACAGCAGCGACCGATGTGACATCCACATCAGCAGCAGGAGCAGCCACCGACGATGCCGGCGACCTGTCACCTCTGGAGCAGCAGCTTGCGACTCAGGCCCGTGACATCGCCGAGCTTCGTCAGCTCCTACGGCTTTCCACTCAGGGAGGTGCGAGTGCATTGACTGAGCCAAGGGGTCTCACTGTCGAGTCTGTTGAGTCCGTGTCGTGCAGTCGGGATGGTGGTGGTGGAGCACAGTCCACTGTTGAGTCTGTGGAGTCGTTTGTTGCACGTGACGATGCTGGTTTATCCGCTGTCTTCGCCGCAGTCTGCACAGGTCACGACGACCTGTCATGGCTTGATGCGTCGCAAGTCCGAGTCGCCTCCGTAGCTCAGCAGTCATCTGCAGAGCAACCCCTGTCTACTGCGTGCACTGTTGGACGCTGTTCTGTCACTTCGCCAGAGTGTGTGACGGATGCCACCTGGATCCTAGATTCAGGTGCCACCCATCACATGACATGTCGCCGCCGTGATTTTGTTGTGCTTGGTCCTGTTGGCTCTGTGCGGTCTGTGCGGACGGCTGCTGGGCATAAGGTGCCTGTCCAGGGTGAGGGTGTGGTGCAATTCCATGGGCCGTCAGGGCCGTTCTACATCTCCAACGTGCTGTATGTGCCTGATCTAGAACTCAGCCTGTTGTCTGGACGTGCGTGCACACGGATGGGTCTCAGCGTCGCATTCACTGGTGAGGATGCCACTGTCTCTGTCTGTGCAACCGCTGAAGTAGTGCTTCGTGGCAAGGCAGTTGGAGACTTGTACCATGTCTCTAACTGCCCCACGTCCACCCCCATCATGACATCTCCCGCTGCGCGGGTGTTTGTGACGGGCACTCTGTCGCCTGAGCACCAGCGCCTACTGCATAGATGCTTGTGTCATGTCCATCTAGACGCTGTTGATCGTCTGATTCACACACAACCTGCACTCGGTCTTGACGCGGCGTCCTTCGAGGCGCCGCCTAAAACTGATTGCCTGCAGTGCGCTCAAGGTAAAATGCACCGGGCCACGTACCCTCTGTCCGACTCACGGGCTCTAAAGCCCCTTGAGTTGGTTCACTCTGATCTCCTGGGACCCCTCCCTGTGGAGTTCCAGGATGACAGAGGGCGATATGTCCTCACAATTACGGATGACTTCACCCGCATGCGGTGGATCTTCAGTTTATGCCTGAAGAGCGATGCTGCACTCGCCGTGCGCACGTGGCTCGTTATGGCTGAACGCCAGTCTGGCCATGCCCTCCAAAACTTCCGCTCTGATCGGGGTGGTGAATTCATGGGGGACCTACACCGGTATTTTGCCGAAGTGGGGGTGTTTCACAACCTCTCTGCCCCCGCCACGCCCCAGCAGAATGGCGTGTCGGAGCGCTGGAACCGCACCATGGAAGATGCGGTTCGTTCCATGCGGGTGGACAGCGACATGCCGGAAGCATTCGCTTTCGAGGGCATGGCATACATGACATGGGTCTGGAATCGGATCCCTCATGGTCCCCTCCCCAACACACATACCCCATACCAACTCTGGTATGGGCGCCGTGCCGACCTCCGGCTGGCGCGTGTCTGGGGATCTCTTGCCTGCGTCTGGTTTACACCAGAATAGCAAGGGACCAAGTTTTCCCCCCGCGGTCGCGTCTGCGTGTTCGTGGGCGTGGCCTTGCGCTCCAAGGCCTGGCGCTTCAGGGACCCCAGTCGGCGGCGCATTGTTGAGTCTCGAGACGTGCTCTTCTTTGAGCGTCTCTGCTTCCGTGACCTACCGGCTAGCGGCATTCCGCAGTCGCATTCCCCTGAGTGTGGTGTGGTCCCTCGCGCGAGGGAGGGTGGGCTGACCGATGCCGCAGCTCCGGTCACCTTGGACGCTACTGGTCCGTCCCACCCATCAGCTGGCTCGCCTGCGATGTCCATACCACCTGCGTTGCCTACGCCGCCTCTCCCGCCTGCGGCACCTGTGTCGTCAGTCCCTCCTGATTCCCCGGTGCCTACGTCACCCGCTGAGTCCCTAGCGCCGCCCGCGTCGTCCACACCTACGTCACGTGCAGACGCCCTTGTGTCATCTGTGTCGTCACCGCTTGCGTCGCCAGCACGGCCAGTCGAATCGCCTGTGTCGTCACCCCCTTCCGTCTCCCCAGTCGACACCCTGGCACCCGACACGTCCCCAGTCATGTCGGTGCCCGATGCGTGTCCACCTCCTGTCCCAGTTGCGTCCCCTCCGGAGCCGTACAGACGAGGTGAGGGTGGGCGCCTTCGCCCACGTCCTACTCGTAGCGTTCGCAGTGGGGACCTCGGCACGAGGGTCCTAGGTCTCAGCGCGCAAGGGCTCACTGAAGTTCACCCTGGCTGTGATATAGGCCTCGTGCTCATTGCTCACGAGCGACGACTTGCAGTCGACTCCGCAGATTCCACCGTCACTGTTGGGCCTCCATCTGCGGCCTATGCCTTGGCCACGCGTAGTGGAGCCGCTGTCGCCCCAGATCCCAGTGTGGTGGGAGTGACACCAGACCCAAGCACGCTGCGTCAGGCTCTCGATGGGCCCGATGCGGCACTCTGGCGTGCAGCGTGTGAGGCTGAGCTGGCGGCCATCGATGAACATGGGGTGTAGGAGCTTGTAGACCTGCCACGCGGACGCAAGGCCGTTCAGGCCAAGTGGGTCTTACGGAAAAAGCTGAAGCCGGACAACTCGGTCGACCGCTACAAAGCGCGACTAACTGCGAAGGGATTTTCTTAGGTGGAAGGGATCGACTTCACTAAGACCTTCGCACCAGTTGGACGCACGACCACGACCTTGGGTCTGCTGTCCCAGGTGGCCCAGCATGACTGGGAACTCCACCAGATGGACGTCAACAATGCATTTCTGCATGGGAAGTTGGACGAAGAGATCTACATGGCTCAACCCCCAGGGTTCAAGGATGGCATTGGTCGTGTGTGGCGGCTGCGGAAGGCTCTGTACGGCCTGAAGCAGTCGCCCCGGTGCTGGAACAAGGAGATCACAGGCACACTCCTACGAGCCGGCTATGCTCAGAGCGAGGCAGACCCGTCGCTCTTTGTCTCCCAGACTCCTGCGCCACTCACAGCCATCCTGGTCTAGGTTGACGACCTTCTGATCGCCTCGCCCGATCTGAAGGCTGTCGAAGCAGCCAAGAGAGTGCTGCAGTCGACATACAAAATGAAAGACCTGGGAGAGGCTGCAGTGTTTCTGGGCATGCAGATTGTGCGTGATCGCACTCGTCGGACGCTCCTGGTCCATCAGGAGCGGTACGCTCTAACTCTCGGGGAGCGCTTCGCCGAGCTACATAGCAGCGTACGCATGGCGTCGACCCCGATCACCCCTGACGGTCAGGACGCTCTGAAGGTCACTGATCCAGAAGAGCTGGGGGAGTTAGTCGACGTGACCCTGTACTTGCGCGTCATCGGCTCGCTCATGTACCTGGCCACGATGACACGGCCGGACATAGCCTTCACTGTCAACCTGCTCGCACAGTTCTCACAGGCACCACGCACGCTGGTTTTGGAGGCTGCCCTCCGGTGCGTTCGGTACGTCGTGTCCACCGCGCGGATCGGACTTCACTACCGTGGGCAGGCCTCTGTGGTTCTCGACGGGTACACAGACAGTGACTGGGCATGGAGCCCAGACGGCAAGAGCCGCACTGGCTACATCTTCCTCATTGGAGGAACTGCTGTTTCGTGGCGCAGCGGCAAGCAGGGTTGCATCGCTCGCAGCACCGCCGAAGCAGAGTATGTAGCTTTGGGTGCTGGCGCAACCGAGAGTGTGTGGCTAGTTCGTCTGTTGCGCGAACTACGTCAGTCCATGCCCCCCGTTGTGCTTCGATGTGACAACGAAAGCGCAAAGACCATCACGGAGAACTCCGGTGTGTTTCATGCACGCACGAAGCACATCAACGTCGAGTATCATTACATCCGAGATCTGGTGGATCGAGGTGAGGTTCAGGTTGTGTGGGTCGGCACCGACTCGCAGCGGGCTGATTTTCTGACAAAGGCCATCAGCCGTACGAAGTTTCTTGCGGCTGTACGTTCTGTGGGATTGCACCCTGCCTGTACTGTGGATTGACCTCTGCTCTTGAGCTATGTCTGTTGTCATTCACCATCACTGTGTTCGTGCCATTACTTGCATCAGTTCTGTTACGTCACCGGTCCTGTTCGCCGTGGGGTCATGGGGGAGTGATATTGTACATACAGCTTACTGTGACCTCTCGGCTCACGTCCATTGCTTTGTAGACTCCTGATGAGGCGGAGGGCACGGAAGACTGGGGGAGCAGACGCGAGCCCGGCATCTGCTGAGCGGCTGTAAACGGCCACCGGGTACACTTCCTCACTCTCTACACGTGGTGGTTGCCCGCATCGTATCATGTCTCAAGACGATCCGGATTGTATTCTCTTGTGTGTGAACAACAATGGTTGGATGACCTAGATTAGTCTTACATGTGAGCTAGGTGATAGCTTAGACAGGTATAGTTTAGGTCTAAACTTGGTTCGTGGACAAGTGGGTCACGAAGTGGGTATGCTCGAGGCTGTTTGAGCGAGGGCCGGCAAGCTCATTCTTGCCGGCCGATGGGTGGACTCGACTAGCGAGTTCCACCCAGTAGGAATCCCTCCCTCACTCATTGTTTTGACACTCACTAAACACACAAGCCGTCATTCTTCCTCCCGTTTGTTTCTATCCGTCCACAGTGTTGTGTGTAACACAGTGGCATGAGGGAAGGGGCGCCGAGGGTGACTGTTTCTTAGTACCACAAATCCCTCAATGGAGGGGTTTTATGTACTTGCGGATGACGATATATGTCATGCATCGTCGGCACATAGTATGCGGCCTTGACATGCGCTTCTTGTTTGCCTTGTTCCTCGCATAGCTGTAGCACCTACCGATGGTTAGCTAGGATATCGGTGAGAAAGTGCGTAGAAGCTTCCTAGCAACACGGCCGCTGACCGGGCGTCAGTGCCTAGTCAGACGGTGACGACAGTCACAGGTCGTACACACAGCGACAAGGGTTTGGCTAGGAGACACAAGTCAAAGTGTCAGAATGCTTCAATATAGCATATGCAGAGAGAGAATGACAACTGACAGGTCCAGGGCATAAATACCTGCCGTGGCGCACGGCGGGTGTCGCACGCGGCAGTCCAAGAGCTGTCCTAAAACCGGCCCAAAACCACTCTTTTGGCCGTAACTCTGCGCACACATGTCAGAATCCTACGCCGTCTGAACCTAGACGTGCAGAATCGAAAGACGCACACAACGACTGGTCACATGCATGCATCCATCAACTGACAGCGAGTATATAATGCAAAAACATGCAAATGGGCCTCATGCCCAGTCCGCCGAAAGGCGCCTGCAAGACGTAGAAGGCACAGCAAGGAGTCTCGGTGACATCTGGGGCTCTGGAACAGTGGTCGGTCAGCTCCAGACGGGTAGTCCACCGCCTGTCGTCGCGCCGGTGTCACCAGGGCCGCCTGCCTCAGGGATCTGCACGAGTATGGACACGGCCGAGTGGTCACAGTAAACTGTACAGGAACGGCACAAAGCACAGCACTCCCCCATGACCCGATGGTACACATGTCCATACGCGTGCAGCACTGGTACAACCACATAGTGAGTGACACAGACAGATGAGACGGCAATGTACATCCCACACTCAACCACTGTCACGCACGGGGCGAAGCCCAACGGAACGAATGGCCACCAGGAACTTTCCGCGTGCAAGTGCCTTCGTCAAGAAATCAGCTCGCTGCAAGTCAGTGCCAACCCACATGATGGAGATCATGCGTCGCTCCACTAGATCCCAAACGAAGTGATGCTCAACCACAATGTGCTTTGTGCGAGCATGAAAAACACCAGAGTTCTCCGCAATGGCGAGAGCACTCTGGTTGTCGCAACGCAGCACAATGGCGGGTACTGACTGCCCAAGCTCAAGAAACAAGCGCTGCAGCCAAACTGCCTCAGCAGCCCCTACCCCCAAAGCCACATACTCTGCCTCCGACGAGCTACGTGCGATACAGACCTGCTTCCCGCTTCGCCAAGACAAAGCGGTACCACCGAGCAGAAACACGTAGCCAGTGCGACTGCGCCCGTCAGGACTCCAAGCCCAGTCGCTGTCAGTGTAGCCGTCAAGGACCACCGAACACTGCCGACGAAAGCAGAGTCTGAGATACGGCGTGGAAACCACGTACCGTACCACTCGCACAGCCGCGTGAAGAGCTCTCGCACGTGGAGCCTGCGAGAACTGAGCGAGGAGGTTGACAGCGAACGCGATGTCGGGACGCGTGGTCGTGGCCAGGTACATCAGAGATCAGATAAGACGGAGGTACAAGGTCACGTCCACTGTCTCCCCCAGCTGTGTAGGGTCATCCACCTTCAGGGCATCCTGCCCATCAGGTGTGAGTGGTGTGGAAGCAGTGGGCACTGCACCAAGGAGATCGCTAAAGCGCTCCCCCACGACTCGTGCGTATCGGGCCTGATGCAGCAACAGTGTCCGATGTCTCCGATCTCGCACAATCTCCATACCAAGAAACACCGATGCAGGACCGAGGTCCTTCATCCTGTAGGCGGTCTGCAGGACAGCCTTGGCCTCCTTCACGGCCTCCAGCGATGGAGACGCGATCAGAAGGACATCAACATAGACCAGGATGGCGGTAAACCGCTTGGGTGTCGGTAGGACGAAGAGTGAGGGGTCTGCCTCGCTCTGTACGTATCCTGCGCGAGTCAAGGTGCCAGTGATCTCCCGGTTCCAACACCCTGGAGACTGCTTGAGGCCGTACAAGGACTTGCACAAGCGCCAGACCTTGTCACCGTCGTCAAAACCTGGTGGCTGAGCCATGTAGATCTCCTCATCCAAAGAGCCATGGAGAAACGCGTTGTTCACATCCATCTGGTGTAGTTCCCAGTCATGCTGAGCTACTACACCGAACAGAGCTCGAGCTGAGGTCATGCGACCGACAGGGGCAAAAGTGTCAGTGTAATCGACTCCCTCAATCTGAGAGAACCCCTTGACGACCAAGCGGGCCTTGTAGCGTTCCAGTGAGCCATCCGGCTTGACTTTCTTGCGAAAGACCCACTTGACCTAAATCGCCTTCCTCCCAGGGGGAAGGTCGACCAGCTCGTAGAATCCGTGCTCTCGGATAGCGCGAAGCTCATCCTCGCAAGCAGCTCGCCAGGCATCAGCATCCTGCGATGAGAAAGCCTCCCTCAATGTGCCCGGGTCCGGCGCCATAGAGGGGGAACTCTGCGTGGCAAGTACACACGCCTCAGTGTCTGGCCTAACGGCCACGAGATCAGCTGCTGCGTCACAGTCGATATGGAACTCGCGAGTGATCAGGTCGTGCCCTATGGGGCACGCGGGGTGTACCTCTGAAAGCTCAGTGCGGACACTGAGGCCTAAGGCCTTTGTGCCTGGATCACCGCTCGCGATGCTGCAAGAGGAACGTCTGGGTCCGGAACCCGACGCTCGCTGAGCTCCTGAATCAAGTGGTCGAAGGCGACCACCGGGCTCACGGGAGTAACCGGAGGTCGAGGGGAGCACCTCAGGCTCAGGAACAGGTACGACCACAGGGACAGGTACAACCACAGCTGGTGAGGGCTGAGACGAGGCAGTCGGGGATGCCGTGCGTGAAGATGCGTGTGTGGGGGACACTGAGCTGGGGATGACAGCGGGCAAGGCTGGCCCGGACACTGAGACAGGAGTGTCAGCCGATGTAGAGACAGGAGTGGGCTGGGCTGGGTCAGACGCCGGAACAGGGGTACCAGTGGACACAGAGGGTGATGCAGGAGGAGGCGTGGGAGCGGTATCTGTGGGGTGCGAAGCAGGCTGGATAGGCGGGATCTCTGGACCGACGGCAATGATAGCCGGATCATCAAGTGCTGGAGATCGAGAGGGGACTCGAGCGGACACATCAGCCTGGCGAGGAATGGTCGATGGCGAAGAGGTCTCCCCCATCCGCCGAGGACCCTCACACGAAGGGACATGAGCTGCAGAGAGCGCTGTGATCGAAGTCAGATCACGGCATGTGAGTGACTCAAAAAACAGCGCGTCACGGGACTCAATGACACGACGGCGAGAGGGGTCCCAAAAGCGCCAGGCCTTCGACCGCGGGGAGATGCCGATGAAGGCACACAAGCGACCCCGAGGGGAGACCTTGGACCCCTGCTGGTCCTCGGTGTACCATACGGAGGCCAGGGATCCCCAGACGTGTACGAGACGAAGATCGGCATGGTGGCCAAACCAGAGCCCGTACGGTGNAACCGCAAGGGCGGCGTCGCTCTTCTGACGCAGACTATAGACCCACCGCATCCGTGTGAAGTCATCAGTCAGCGTCAGAACATACCGGCCCCTCTCGGACAGCGACTCGACCGGGAGAGGACCGAGCAGGTCCGAGTGGACCAACTCGAGGGGCCTCAGCGCTCGGGAACGCGAATCAGGGTAAGTGCACCGGTGCATCTTACCCTGAGCGCAAAAAAGACAGTCGGTCTTGGGTGGCTTCTCGAAAGAAGCCACATCAAGACCAAGAGCGGGCTGTGTCCGGATGAGCTTCGACATAGTGTCGGAGCCCACGTGACACAGACGTCGGTGAAGCAACCGCTGGTGTTCCGGAGATAGAACACCAGTGACAAAAACGCGACCAGAGGAGGAGGGAGAGCAAGGGGAGGAGGGCCGAGCAATGCGGTACAAGTCATCTACGACTAAAGCACGCAGGACTGCTACGGGTGTCAAGAGCATTCACAATCGCTGAATCAGCGGTATGCTCAACCGAGAGACCCATCAGAGTGCAGGCACGCACAGACAGCAGACTGAGCTCAAGATCAGGCACAAACAGCATGTCAGAGAGATACAGGGGGCCAGACGGACCATCAAAGCATACAACCCCAACACCGTGAACCGGTAAGGACTGACCTAAACCTGTACGAACAGAACGGACAGTCGTGACAGGACCAAGTACCACAAAGTCACTACGACGACACGTCATGTGGTAGGTGGCACCGGAATCAATGATCCAAGTGCCACCGGAGTCACGACTGGTGGACGTCACTGTACAACGAGCAATAGAACACTCGGCATCAGAGGGACGCTAAGCCGTCAGTGGGACGGAACGACGTACATCACGAAGGTGAGACTCATGAATCCAGTCAGTGCAGTCAGGCCCATCATCATCACATGCGGACTATGCTCCCCCACACGTGTCATCACGAGTCACGAGGACGGACGAACAAGCAGTCTGTGACCCACTCGACGATGACAACACACTCGCACCTCCCTGTAAGCGAAGCGCCAGAAGATGACGAAGCTCGGCAATGGTGCGGTCACGTGGGTCTGGATCACTGCTGCTCGCCGGTGAGGATGCAGGCACAGCTGCAGTCGTAGTCGCCGCGCGTCCAGAGGAGTGTGCGGTCGACGTGCCGGACGCGGTGCGAGTAGCATGGGCAGCCTGAAGTCCGCGAGTGATGCGCTCCCAGTCGAGCGGCTGCTGGCACTCGGTGTAGCGATGGGCACCTCCACAGTTGTAGCAGTGCACAGAACGGCCACTGCTACCACTAGATGACGACTGCTGCTGACCCGATCCGTGCTTCCTATTCTTCTTCTTCCCCTGGGCAGCTGCTGCAACGCCCTGCGTCTGCGTGGGTGTAGACGGGGTCGAAGAGGAGGAAGATGAGGTCGTGATAGAGGAAGGTGAGGGTGACTGCAGGAGGGAAGATGGTGGTGAGGCGAGGACTGCTGCAGCGAGGGAAGTCTCCTGATGTGCTACTGCTGCCTCGCGGGCCGACGTCACCTGGAGGAAAAGCTGATGGGCCCACGGGAGCAGCTGCAGGGTGGCTGAGAAAGGCTCGAGAGCAGCGTCGCTGTACCGTGTGAATATGTCAGTGTACTCCAGGCGAACTCCGAGCATGATCGTCCGAAGCGC
>SZWC01005067.1:75819-88629 GCA_023375785.1 Penium margaritaceum | reverse complement strand
TTGCCCAAGAACCTGCTCAAGCGCTTCATCTGCATTGCCGATCTGCGCACGCAGGTGGCCGGCTACCTCTACGGCGTCAGCCCTCCCGACAACCCTCAGGTGGGTTTGTTTGTGTTGTCGCATCGAGTGCCCAGTCTCTTCTCCCCCAGCCCTCCTCCCCCCCAACTGGTCTCTCAACCCTTGTGTGGACTCATTAGCCCTGTGGTGTGCCAGGTCTGTACTTGTCCAGTGGGATGGAAAGGTCCCCTCCCCCGCCCACCTGCACCCTTGTATGTTGATTTTCAGATCCCAAGCTGGTTATTGCATTCATAGAAGGAAAGGACACCAATCGGAAGGGTTGAAAATGACAGGAATCACCCAGTCCATTTGCCTGTCAGGGGGAAAGGAGGGACGTTCCAAATGATGATATGGCTGGAACTTGTTCACGAAGTGAGAGGAAGCCTGGGTATTTTGTGGCATTATGTTCAGATAGAAGGGGCAGAACGTTCTGAAGGATTCTTATCCTTTGTGCGTGTGTGTGTATGTTGTCCTGGCTGAACCGAACTCCAGGTGAAGGAGATCCGCTGCATCGTGATGCCGCCGCAGTGGGGCACGCACCAGCAGGTACACCTGCCGCAGCAGGCGGCGGAACACGAGTACCTCAAGGAGCTCGAGCCCCTCGGCTGGATCCACACGCAGCCGTCGGAGGCGCCGCAGCTCAACCCGCAGGACGTGACGCAGATGGCGCGCATGCTCGACCACAACCGCTCGTGGGACGCCGAAAAGTCTGTCATCATCACGTGCTCCTTCACGCCCGGCTCGTGCTCGCTCGCCGCGTACAAGCTCACGAGCGCAGGCTTCGAGTGGGGCCGCCAGAACAAGGACATGACGGGGACGACGCCCGCCGGGTACCTGCCCACGCACTACGAGCGCTGCCAGATGCTGCTGTCAGACCGCTTCCTCGGCTTCTTCATGGTGCCGGACTCGGGCGTGTGGAACTACAACTTCATGGGCGTGCGTCACTCGCCCAACATGCGCTACGGCCTGCAGCTCGCGCCGCCGCGCGAGTTCTACCACGAGAGCCACCGTCCAACGCACTTCCTTGAGTTTTCACACATGGAGGTGGTGACGAGCGGCGGGGCGCTTGAGGAGGAAGGGGAGAGGGAGGACATGTTTACTTAAGGACGGGGCGATGCTTTCTCGCTCTGGTTTCGGGCCAGTCTGTGCACTGTGCTGCCAGAATGATGCACGGTTTCTGCAGTCTCTTGAGACTGGAGGTTGGCATCAACTTCAGCTCTGAGCTGCACACCATACCCCACCGGCCCCTTGGCTGCGGCTGCAGCTTGTATGGCCCCACTTCAAGAGGGACTTCTCACTGAGAGGCGAGGTCTTTCAAAGGGAATCTTTTGGCAAGCACGGTACATTTGAACACCGCTGAAACAGTGGGCACGCTGGCTGGTTGGGCGTCAGCATGACATGAACCTCATGTGTGCTGGTGTATTACTTCCCTTCGCATGGGATTCGGTGCTTGAGAATGATGACATGTCGGCATTTTGTGTTGCAAGTTCATGTGCAGAACCATACCTATGAGGATTGCTTGTTACTGTCCTGAGCATGGAGTCAGCAGTGACATGTGGAACTGTGTATGTCTGTGCCCTTTTTTGCACTCGTTGAGCTGAAAAGAGAGTTGTAAGAGTCAGAGCTATAATGGCTTAATGGGGTTGAAACAGGGATCTTTACCAATTTTGTACATCTGTACTGTTGTAGGATACTATGCTCCCGGCTAAATTTAGAAACTTTTTTTGGAGCCAATTAAATTTGGCTGCTTTCAACCAACCGGGCATGACTTGTGGGCTGGTCTCGAGGGCCCCCCACCATGAATCGCCCTCCTAAATCCAAACCCTGCCGTGGTCGACTCCTCCATTTTGCTCTTCTTGTCGTCTCTTTGCTCGCGTTTGGATGCCCTAACTCGAGCAGCCGGATCAATGGTTCTCATTCGTTGCCCGGATGTGAACTTGCCTGGCTGTTTCAATGGCTCCCGATCGAGTTATGGACCGGTCCCGAGGGAGCCGAAACTGAATTATGGACCGGTCCCGAATTTTTTCATAATTATTTTCTTTCCGAGTTTAGCCTGGAGTAGGGTATGTGATACATTGAAGGACGGAGTTGTTATATGCCCATTGTCGCGGTCGATAGATCCGCGGTGCCCAATGTCGAAAGCGAACCGTATGCGGTGCCCAAAGTCGATTCCGACTCGCATGCGGTGTCCATAGTCGGAATCGAAATGACTGTGATGCCCATAGTTGAAATGGACATGACATCTGTGACCCCGGTTAGTGTCAGGTATGGGCACGCGTGATATATGTTTCATGGTTTTAACGTTTTCGACATTGATTTCAACAACCATGATAAAAGAGATGTCGTCGCCGGTCGTTCTTGAAATATGCAAGAAGACCTCGTGGTTCGTTAGGGCTCCGACGCCTTCTTCACTTGGGTCTTACATAACATAATGTAACGCTTGGGCTCGTACATAGGCGCTACACACCATCGTGCCAATTGTGTCACGTCATGTCTGTTTTTTCAAGGTTCGACGAAGTTTAACATTTTGTACAAACGTAGGTACCTAACACGCCCGTGTGTTCACGCGCACTCGCATCTGATGTTGACAGCCTGTCACGAATCACACTCTGCCGGGTTCCCGAGTCGCCATGTATCTCCCATCATGCACGGTCACCATGTGCCTACCACAGCGTCTGTCGTACGCAACACAGGAAAACATTTTCCGACGTTCGAGAACAGTTGCGGTTAGGGGAGGGGGGGTGGTCTGGCCGTGCATTGCATTGTGTTGCATCGAAGCGTCGTTGATGTTGGTCGTGCCCACGGCAACCTCGTAGATGGCGCATGCGTGACGACCGTGGGTATCCAATGCATAAAAAGCTCGTTTTTATGAACAAAATGCCCATGGAGTGCCCCGATGGCGGGTACCACGCACCACAGTGGTGCCGTACCTGTCACATCATCCTGGTTCCCGCCGGACGACAGCGACGACTATGGCACAGATGATCCGTGCTTGACGCAGCAGACACCAAGTGCTGACAAAGACGATGCACCGGCAGCTGCAGTCGACGGGGCCCCACGCCGTGAAGCCAACGGACCCCTCAGGATGTCCCGTGTAGGCGGGCGTGTGTACTCTACGAAGGGCGGGACCGTCGGTTCTGACGATGAGGCAAAGGCAGCCGACGCCAAGGCGAAAGCTGTCCCCGCCCGCATCTCTGACCCCAGCCCACGTGCTTCCCCCAAGAAGCGGAAGGCTGTGGTGATCTTCCCGGGTGGTTCAACGTTCGAGAACATGGCCGCGCGCAAAGCCGCAGTCGAAGAGTATGCGGTACACAACCGCATGGCGTTGAGGTGGCTGAAAAGCGATCCCACTCGGTTTGTGGCCCGGTGCAAGCAGTTTGCCACTAAAGGTTGTCCGTGGATCGTTCGTGCCGGGTACAGCAAGAAGTCCGGTGCAGTCAACATCACCCCGTTCGTTGATGGCCATCTTTGTGACCCCGGCCTCAGCCGGGGTAACCCCGTGCGCACCATGAGGTGGGTGGCACGACACATTGAGAGCACCATCGCCCGGGACCCGTCGGTGAAGCCTAAGGCGCTGCAGGCGGTTGTTACAGAAGTGGCCAACACGAAGGTGCCATACACCACCCTCTACCGCGCAAAGAAGCTGTGTCTGGAGAAAATGTATGGCAAGAAGAGCGAGTCCTGGAGCATGTTCCCAGGGTACGTGGACGAGGTAAGATATCCCGTTTTAACTTACCTGTTGTCAACCATTTGCGACTACGGCTATGACATAGTTCGGTCACTGATCCTGTCGAATATGTTTCAATGTGCAGGTGTTGAGGGTTGACCCGCAAGCCATCGCCAAAGCGGAGAAATATCGTGACATCGGTGCCTTCGACTGTGTGTTCATCGCACCAGGTGCCTGTAGGCGGGGTTTTGAGTACACGAGGAGGGTCCTTGTCATGGATGAGACACACCTAAAAAACGGCCACAAACAGGTACTGCTCATCATGCATTTTTTTGACGCTAATGATAACGCGGTACCCGCTGCATACGCACTGGTGTCCGGGGAAGATGAGCGCAATTGGTCTTGGTTCTGCGAGTTGGTGGCAGCAGCATACCCGAACGCAGCAGCTCAGGGGACCGTGGTCATTTCTGACCGGGAGAAGGGAGTGGCCAACGCAGTCGAGGCCAAGCTGCCCGGGGCGACTCACACGTACTGCGTGTGGCACCTCATGCGCAACGTGCAATCCAAGTTCCAGGGCAGGTCTGGCGCACTTTTCTGGACACGTGACGACGGAGGCGGACTGGAACGCAGTTCTGGCAGAGATGCGGCGCACATCACCTAGGGCGGTGGATTACCTGCTGGGCGGGAATGGAGAGCCCGGTATCCCAAAGGAGCGCTGGAGTCGGCTTTACTGTCCGCTTTCTCGCGGTGGGCATACCACCAGCAACGCCATGGAGTTCCTGAACGGCAAGCTAGTCGAGCTGCGCAAGATGTACACATTTTTCTGCTTCGTCAACTTGCATCTGTTTGTACAGCAGTTGTGGAACATTTGCCGCAGGTTGGCACACGATGTCCCGGGCAACGTCGCGCCCGCGCTCTACCTGAAGCTGAAAAACAACTGTGACCGCAGCAGGGAGTACGCCCTGGACTTGGACGGCGACGAGAGGGGACCGTGGCTTGCTGGCACAGCCACTCGGCCCAATGGCACTCCACGCGACGTCAACATCACGACGAAGTTCGACACATGTGGGTGGTGGCGGGAGTATGGAGTGCCGTGTCTGCACGCGTGCACCCTACTACTGGAGAACGCGATGAACCCGGTCGCCTACGTCGATCTCGGCTAGCTCAACCTGAGCTACAAGCGCACCTACAACGCACCCTTCCCACTGCCAAAGGTGCGCCAGGTCAAGCCCGCAGAGCCCAAGTGGAAGCAGCCGGGCCCAAGTCGCGGGCGTGAGCGGCCAGCCACGGTGCGCTTGGACAGGTACACAAAGTTGAAGAACCGCCGCATCTGTGCACGCTGTGGGAAGCAAGGACATGTCTGGCGGGCATGCCCGAACATGGAGGCCCCAAGCCCAGAGGCGATGGCAGCCGCACGCGTCTCTGAGCTTGACGCAGAGAGACGCATGCGTGCCTCATGCAGGAGCAACGTGGACGCTATGGGATACTCAGGGGATGAGGCCGATGATGCACCACCTGCCGAAGAGGATGCAGAGTCTGAGGATGCGGAGGAGGAGGAGGAGGATGAGGAGGAAGAGGAAAACTCCCACGAGGAGGGGGAGGACAAAGAGGGAGGGGAGTGAGAAGAGGAGGAGGAGGAGGGGGGGAGGGGGAGGAGGAAGAGGAGGGGTGGGAGGGGGGGCCGGAGGTCGTCGACCCTGTCTCTGTGTCCAGTGACGAGGAAGGCGTCAACCACCATGATGCGGAGGACCGTGAGGAGGCCTGGATGGCCTTCCATGCTGAAGTGGACAGCATCAACCGGTTCTTTGCCATTTGGTGAGTCTGAGTCAGCTCTTTCATTCTGCCACTATGTCATTTCAGGAGTTAGTTGGTTGTGTTCATGAATTTTAACTATGTGTTCCTTGTCTGTGTTTGCTTTGCAGAGATCAACAACGACCACTTGTGATAGGGGAGGTGCATGCCAGATACCATGTGGCGCATGATTGCAGTCCTACATTACAGTAGGCTTCAGTTGTGGTGTATGTGGATTAGTAGTTTTGAGTAACAATGTTTCACAAAGGATTTGAGTGACCATTGCCAGATGTCGGGTACTCCTCCCACCCCATGTCCAAACCCTAAAGCATGGAATACTCGTCACTTTACATAACTGAGCATCATAAGTGACAAGTATGATTTGTGCCTTGTCCCAGTGTGCAAGTGTTGTAATCCACAATTGCAGTTGTATTCAAATAGTGATGAAGAGTTGTGTGATAATACAATCTAAATCTGAATCCACCACCCAGAGGTATGAAGGGTACATATAGACTCTTGACATCTTCAGTTCATTCTCTTTGCGTCATTAGTTTGATGGAATGGACAACATGGCTTCTTGTGCCCAAGACGACTTGACTATCATGTTCCTCCTGGGAGTTGGTACAACATTGGTGTGTCAGAAACTGCTCTCCTACTTGTGGCCGCCAACAACAACAAGATTCGTAGGCATGTGCCATTGTACACCAACACACAACGACACATGTGAATCGGATACCAACTCTACAGTACCAGAGGCAGAGGAGAGTCATGGGGAAGATGTCTTCTACGTGTCTGGAGACGACAACATGGGCTACATAGATGCCGAAGAGGACATATTTTTTGATGCACTGGGATGTCATGGTCGTCAGGGTTGCGGATGCGACCTGTGCCACTGGCTATGGCTGTGCAGTATACTGGATCCAAAGTGGTTAGATCCAGAGTGGACTGGGTAATTCATCCTGAATTAGTACCTGCATACCCACATTTGTCTGAGAAATAATGCAACAATGCCCATATTCCACCCAGATCATTACTTCCATGCCCATAATTGGTACAAGATTATGACTTTCATGCCCAATGTTCACCATTAAATGTTACTGAAATGCCCTTGCTTCACATTGAAATATGATCTGTATGCCCTGAAAGGTGCAGGACACTAACACCAGACTAACCCTAGACATGCCCATGAAATGAACACGATTAAGACTTTCGTGCCCAGCTTTCATCATTAAATACTACTTATATGCCCTTCGTTGACATTGAAAAATGAACTCGATGCCCTGAAATGTGCAGGACACTAACACCACATGCCCATGAAATATGAACTGTATGCCGTGAAATGTGCAGGATACCAACACCACATGCTCATAATGTCTCATTTACCCAGATATGTCTCTGCAATAAACCTCGGATGCCCATTGTGGACGTGAAGGAATGAAGGCGTACCCATTGTTATGCATGGAAAATAGCTAGGCTGCCCAAACATGTCACTGGAATAATACTCATAAACCAAGTACTCTCACTACATTAAATCTCACATGCCCAAAGTTGTCGACAGCATTACCATGGATTCCTCATGACGGACTCGGTGGCTCCGACCATATCCACGGCTCCCATGGGTCGGGACAGTTGAGCGGCCTGCTACTTGGCATGGGCATTCCCAAAACCCAGGCCATATGGTACGGAGAAACAGGAGTCACGACCCATGATGGTACAATGTAGCCCAACCTTGCGTTGCGTGCGACATAGCGGTCCCACGCCTCCTTCAATGCCACCCATGCCTAGTGTACAGGCACAGGATCCTCCATGGGAGTACCCCATCCCTGATGTGTGAGGCCATTAGGACGGGCGTCGTTGTCCATGTCCAAGGAACGTGTTCATCAAAGTTCGATAGTAGGAGTAAACAGAGCGCAAATTCATATTGGGGAAGCACCTTCAACCGACGGCGAAGTATCGGTTCATCGTGCGAACCGGTACAAAAAGCAGTTCACTTGATGAACCTGTTCGCGTGAGCGTGGGTGGACGTCGGCACATGCCGTCGACAAGGTTGACGTGCGCACGGCGTCGGCAACATCCACCGTGGACAATATGTCGTTGCCGGTGGCCTAAANACCCATGATGGTACAATGTAGCCCAACCTTGCGTTGCGTGCGACATAGCGGTCCCACGCCTCCTTCAATGCCACCCATGCCTGGTGTACGGCCACAGGATCCTCCACGGGAGTACCCCATCCCTGATGTGTGAGGCCATTAGGACGGGCGTCGTTGTCCATGTCCAAGGAACGTGTTCATCAAAGTTCGATAGTAGGAGTAAACAGAGCGCAAATTCATATTGGGGAAGCACCTTCAACCGACGGCGAAGTATCGGTTCATCGTGCGAACCGGTACAAAAAGCAGTTCACTTGATGAACCTGTTCGCGTGAGCGTGGGTGGACGTCGACACATACCGTCGACAAGGTTGACGTGCGCACGGCGTCGGCAACATCCACCGTGGACAATATGTCGTTGCCGGTGGCCTAAACCATTCGGCGAGCATTCATTGGCGGCAAAAATGTACTATTCCGGGGGATGCGCAGACGTCGGCTACGGCGCGACAATGGCGGTCCACATGCATGGGTTGAGGTTGTGCGAACTTCCCGCCGTCGACCGGTAAACGACAACTCGAAGCAGAGGCTACCTGCCCAGGCTGGCAACATGCGAGGTTTCTTTCCGACATGCAAGTGAAAGCGAACCGAATACTTCGCGTGAATATTGGGCACAGTAGACATAAAATTCGGATTCGTCTCGGAAACTGAAAAACATGGGCACCGCATTCTTTCCAATTCCGACTATGGACACCGCGTGCGAGTCGTTTTCGACTTTGGGCATCGCGTGCGGGTCGAAATCGACTATGGGTAGCGCATCTCAATCGACCGAAACGTCGCGCAGCGGATTATTCATGCCCTACATTGAAATGATCTGAGTGTCTTGGTGCCTAGGGAGTGCACCATGTGCACATGTACCTAGGCTCCTGACTTCATCCCCATGCTCTTTCTGGGAACATGTACTGATCATTGTGGTGTGGTAGATGCTTTAATTTCAGCAGTCGATTTTGAAATGTGCGAAAGTGGTGGTAGCTGGGAACAATGTACCCATGGCTTGCAATCGAGTGCTTGAGGCAATGAACGTGTGAAGAGAGTGAGGGAGAATGCTAGAGGAAATCAGAAACCACTGCTTAGACATTCTTGGGCACTACAACACATTGAAATACAATAATCTTGTGATATGTGGGCGAAATAGCCAGGATATCCACGATCCCGAAGGGCGGACCCTGCCATACCCATGAGCGGAAGTTTATGTCTGCCATATCCAACACTTAAGAAAAAGAAGGTATCCGGCCTCCATTGCCATGCTCGATAAGCAACATGCGTTGCTGATCGAGCATGGGCACGAGGGTCACGTGACCGTCGCTCGATCGCAACACTCGCTCCCTCGCAATATTCCGATCAAGCGATGACCCCTTTTTTTCATCTTTCTTTTTTTCCCGAGGCGCAAACCCCCTATTACGAGTTAGGGTTTTGCATGTTTTGCACAAGCGGAGCTTGTGCAAAACATAAATCCCTACATGAAACATAAATCCCTACTGGGAATAATCAAGGAAGCTTCCTAGCACGCTTGCCAATGGCTGGGCGTTATCGTTCAGTCAGCTCGCGGCGTCAACACAAGTCGTACGCGAAACCACAAGGGTTTGGCTAGACGACACGAACATAGTGTCAAATGTGCTTCCATAAATGAACACATGCACATAGAGTTAACAATTGACAAACACACAGCATAAGTAGCTGTCGCGGCGCACGACGGGTGTCGCACGCGACAATGCAAGGTTTTTCCTAAAACCGGCCCAAAAACAGTGTTTTGCCCATAACTCTGCGCAAACAAATCAGAATGCTACGCCGTGTGAACCTAAATGTGCATGATCTCAGGCCGGAGTCTATGACTAGTCACATGCATGCATCTGGCATCGAACAGTGGACACACAATGCAAAACATGAAAATTGGGCCCATGGCCAATCGACCGTTAAAATCCTACAGGCTACAGAAAAAATGCAAAAGGTCTGAGACAACATCAAAGATGATGGGGCAGTCGTCAGTCAGCTCCGAGTGGGTGGTCCACCACCTGCCGACGCGCCGGTGCCTCCTGGGTCCGTATCGGGGATCATATCACCGCGCTCTCCTGTACTGTTGCTCTCTTAGCCGTCCCTCGTGACGCGTGGAAGCCACACACCAACACTCCCCCTGACTGACAAAACTGTCACCATAACGATGTCGGAGCGAAGGCAGGGAAGGATGGCTCGGGCAACCAATCATAGCGAGCAACGTTCAAGCATACCAGAGCATAGGGTCTCCTTGTGACAATGGTGCATCCCACCAAGTGCCCGAGTCTCGACCACGCAAGAAGTCAATCACACACCTACGTGTCAAACATCATGCAAGAGAGATAGAGGAACAAGGTCTCCTCGTGACCTCAGAAAATGCCTTCAGGTGTACGGGTCTCGACCACACCATGCTTGGGTCATACATAACACATGGAGGCAAAGGGTCTCCACGTCTCATCGGTAGAACTCACCAGGTGTGCGGGTCTCAACCAGCATAACCTCGACTAGAGCATCGTGCCACACCCTAAGTAACCTGGCTTTCCTCATAATGGTGTCGGGCCAAAGCCCACACACCAATACCCCCCTCGGGCTGCAGAGGCTGACAGCACGAGCAAAGCTGAGGGCTGCTCCCAACAAAATCCATGAAGAGGGAGCACGGACCCCGCATGGCCACATACCCTTGTACATCAATAGCAAGGGTGACAACGATGCTGGTTGGATGTGCTCGAGGAGAGCTTCACCCTTAGGCACCGTCCTCCCTGTCGTCATCGTCGCTGTCGTCGTCATCGCTGCCGTAGTCATCAATGTTGTCGTCACTTGCAGATGTGACTGGTGCAGCGTTGAGGGCCTCCTCCAAAACAATCACCTATTGTATGGCCCCCAACTGTTGAGCTTCACATCACCTCACGGCCGCCGCAATGTCGAGGTGCGTATGGAGCTCGACGAGCTCTGACGCGGCAACCGACCGGCTGGTTGCATCTGCAGGTCAGTCGCAGAACGAAGCTAACGATGGACCTCGATCGTGTGCGCGTTGGCACGAGCCACAGCCTCGTGCAGCCTCGCGGTCTCATCCCGCAGGATGGAGTGGAGCAGCGCCTGCTCGTCGCACAAGCCGACATCTTGTACGCCAGTCGTCGACTCACGTCTGCCTGGCCACGAGTTGCTGGCAGGGCATGGACGCAACACAATGAGTTGCCACGTAAAGTGTTTGGGGATGTAGGAACGGCTGTTGCGATGGCACCTGCTGCTCCTTAGCCTGGCCATGAGACTCTGCACGTGCACCTTAATTCAAGCCACCACTGCATCCTACTCGTCGACCACGGAGCGTAGGCGCTGGGGTACAGGAACTGTAGCTCGGACGAGAGTAGCTATGTCCTTGGCTGGAACCGCCATGGTGTCTGCGACATCGGTCAGGGTAGCGATGAGCAAGAGGTCCGCAGCTCGTTCTGCATCCTCCATGTCGCACACGCGGACGTCTGTTATCACCGAAGGGCCATCTTGTGCTTGTGCCGTGGCTATTGCAAATACGGTAGTGCACTGGGCCTCTACGTCTGCCTCCAACCCTGCGTCTGACCACTCCACATCGGACGACAGGTCCTCATAAAGGAATTCTACCTCGTCTTGGCGGTCCATCACTTGCTCCTGCTGCTCAGCACTATCTTACACCTGGGCGTCTGCTGTGGACTTAGCAGCAACATGTGTATCACTTGCTGCTCGTGCTGCTGCTCCTTGCACCATGGAAGTTGTCTCCACACCAGGTAATGCGGGAGCGCGCACATCGTCCGGCGCAACTCCTGCATCGACCGTCATCATGTCATCCGCCAAGGCATCAATGATCACCATCTCCATCCTCGACCCCGACTCAACATCGGACCAATCCTCCACTGACGAAAAAGTGTCCATCGGGGCGGACGTCTCCCCCCGCCGAACTCTCCGCTAATTGAGGCTGCTATGTAGCATCATCCGCCTCAACCATCTTGCGCTGTACAGCAACCGCCTCACCAATGGCGAGCTCCACCACGGTCGTCTGCAAGAAAACCATTCCCCCCTTGACTAACACCTCGGTAGGAGCCGTGAGGACTCGGGAGACCAAGCCAAGGACAGGGGACGAGGGTGTCTCATTAACTGTTTCTCCTCCCACAGCGGTATCTAGAGGTGCTGCTTGCATGCGAGGTACAAGATGAGTAGCTCGCCGCCGTGCACGACGAGTGCAAGCATGAGCAGTACGGCCAGGGGCTGAGGGTCCGTCCATCGGTTTGATGTTGACATCCTCCAAAACGGAGCAGAGGGCGACGGATGTAGATGAGAGATCTGGCATACTAGCATCGTGGTAGGAAGGGGTGCATGATCGGGAGGAAATAGAGATGAAGTGGGAGGAGACATGAGTGGCGGGGTGGGAGCTCCCTCGGAAGTCACGTGGTCAAGGAGCTGCTGGACCATGCGCTTGAGGTTTCGGACCTCCATGTGTAGGGTGACCATTTCTCCACGTAGAAACGTTGTGTCGTCACCTAGTGATGAATTCCTTGAAGGAGGAGGTGGGGAGGATCGTACCCAACGGGAATGCCGCCCAGGAGGGCGCTGTCGGCACTGGCGTCTGCCATGCTGCCTATCTCGACAATAGTAGCAGGAAAACCCCAAAGACAAGTGGGGCACGTGCCACAACTGCATCGACCACTGTGCCGGTGGCGACTACCACGGCTGAGGCTGAGGCGCGGAACATGGCGCTGGCATCGCCCACGGCCACACTGTGCAGCTCATGTCGAGAGCTAAGCATGGGTGATAGTCCTACACACCATATCCCGGTGGCGCTGATGTTGCACTGGGTAACATCGCCAGCGGACGACTGTGGCCTCAAGCCACCTTCACTGCTGCTGCTACACCTACAACTCTCGCGGTGGCTGCTGCTACAGCGGTTCCCGTCGTGAACCGACGGTGGTGGCCTCAAGCCACACTAAATGATAGAAAAGAAACTCACACCCCTTTTTTTGGTTCACGGAATGCTCGGCGCGAGTGGGGTAGCCCTTTTCGGGGTCTTATTGAATGCCCTACTCGAGGATCCCCTGTCCTCTTTCTTCCTTTTTTGGGGGTTTGGTGCCACCTCCTCGAGTGCCCCTTTTGGGATTGTTCTGGGGTGCCCCACTCGAGGACCCCCCCCCCCCCC
>SZWC01005067.1:21034-35261 GCA_023375785.1 Penium margaritaceum | reverse complement strand
CGCACATAGGCAGCCTGATGCACGTGCAAGACACGACGAGCACGATCTCGCTCCAACTCCATGCCTAGAAAGACACGAGCCGGTCCCAGATCCTTCATTTTGTATGCCGCTTGGAGCAGCGACTTGGCGGCGGTCACAGGTGCATGATCGGGTGAGGCAATGAGAAGGTCATCCACGTACACAAGAATGGCGACAAGTGGTTTGGTGGGCGGCCCCAGAAAGAGTGCTGGATCCACGTCGCTTCTCTTGTAGCCACCCTTTTCAAGAGTGGCTGTGATCTCTTGGTTCCAACACCGTGGGGACTGTTTGAGACCATAGAGTGCCTTGCGCAGGCGCCACACCCGGTTGGTGCCGTCAGAGAAGCCGGGTGGTTGGACCATGTAAATCTCTTCGTCCAACTTGCCATGTAGGAAGGCATTGTTGACATCCATCTGTTCCAGCTCCCAGTCATGCTGAGCAACGAGACTGAGAAGAGCCCAGGCTGTGGTGTAGCGACCGACTGGGGCAAAGGTCTCGTCAAAGTCGACACCAGGGATCTGTGAGAACCCTTTAGCGGTGAGGCGAGCTTTGTACCATTCAACTGTGTTGTCGGGGTTCAGCTTGCGACGATACACCCACTTGGCGGCAACCGCCTTGCGACTCGGTGGGAGGTCAACGAGTTCATACACATCGTGGTCAGAAAGTGCATCAAGTTCGGCCTTCATGGCCTGCTCCCACAGTGGTGAGTCAGAGGCCATGCGGGCTGCTTGTACAGTCTGTGGCTCAGGAGGAAGAGGGGAAAGGCCAGCGGTAGCAAAGCACGAAGCAGCGTACCCGGCCACAGAAGAGGACACAGCAGAGTGGAACTCCTGTTCGATGAGAGAGTAACCAAGAGCAGTGCCGGGGTGTCCAACAGACACTGCGGCAGACAGGCCAGAAGTGGTGAGACCAAGAGCACGAAGACCAGGGTCACCGGAGACGACATGGTACGACTGAGAGGGAAGAGCGCGTAGGCGTCCACCACGCGTGTAGGGGGAGACTGGGGGAATGGACGCAGCACGCGCAGAGGACAATGGGGCAGCAGAACGCTGCACGGTAGGAGGAGAGGAGACAGGAGGGGGCTCAGAGGAGATAGGGAGAGTGGGCGAGACTGCACCATGGTTGGGGGAAGAGGATGAGCCAGCAGGAGAGGCGGTAGGGGAGCCAGAGGAACCAGAAGACTGACCGGGAGAGTCCAATGGTGCCGTGGAGGATGAGAGCACCGGAGAGGGGAACGTGGACAGAGGGGAGCTCTGCTCGGCAGAGGAGGCGACAGAGGGAACGGCGGGACGCATCGAGGGGAGAACAGCAGGCCCAGAGGGCAAAGAGCCACCCCCACCCCGAGGAGGCGGAGAGAGAGACCCACCAAAGCGGGGCAAGTCGCGCTCAAACAGATGCTCGAAGAAGAGGGCACCACGCGACTCTACGACACGACAGCGCGAAGGGTCCTAGAACCGCCACGCCTTGGAGAAAGGAGAGACACCAAGGAAGATGCACAGACAACCACGAGGTGATAGCTTACCGTCGCGTTGGTCAGAGGGAACCCAGACAGAGGCGAGACAGCCCCAAACGCGAGCAAGACGGAGGTCTGCACGCTGGCCAGTCCAGCACGCAAAGGGGGTGACAGTGTGGGGAAGAGGACCATAGGGAACACGGTTCCAGACCCAGGTCATGTAGGACATGGCCTCAAAGGCAAAGAGAGGAGGCTGACCGGAGGCAGAGAGCAGGGAACGCACCCCATCAGCAAGAGTGTGGTTCCAGCGCTCAGACACGCCATTTTGCTGGGGGGTGTAGGGAGCAGAGGATTCAATCCGCACACCACGAGACTCAAGAAAGCGAGACCTAGGGCCAAAGAACTCACCACCACGGTCGCTGCGGAAGACGCGTAGGGGGCGAAGGCAGGCGCGCTCGGCCTGGGGTAGCCAAGACTCTAAGACCTCGGTGACATCACTTTTGTGTCGCAGGGCAAAGACCCAGTGGTAACGTGAGTAATCATCAGTGAGGCACAGCACATACCGGCCAAGGCCACCAAGAAAGTCCTGGGGCAATGGGCCCATGACGTCGGCATGCACGAGGTCAAGAGGGTGAGAGGTGGTGGCGTCAGAGGTGGAGAAGGGTGAGCGGTGCATTTTCCCACTGGCACAGTCCAGACAGGTGGATGAACAAGCAGGAGAGAATGTGGCAAGGTCAAGTCCGTGAGCAGGTTGAAGGCGAAGAAGTCGCTGGATCGCGGCCGTGTGGATAGGACAGAGGCGGCGATGCAGAAGATCAGCATGGTCAGGCGACAGCGAGGGCGCGACATGAACAAGGGCAGAGGCAGCGGAAGACAAGGGCAGAGTGAGCGGCACACGAAACAGGCGATCACAGCGTACGCCACGAAGAACAACGCGACCGGAGGAACGGAGAGAAATGGAGGCAAGGTCGCGGCTGGACAAGAAGTCCATGCCCTGATCATCAAGGGTGGTCACAGAGAGAAGGCTGACCTCGAGGTCAGGGACATACAGAACGGCAGGCAGATAGACAGTACCGCCAGGGCCAACAAAACGGACGACACTAACACCTTGGACGGGGAGCAGCTGACCAGAGCCGGTGCGAACAGATCGGACAGGGTACATCTTCCTGATTGGTGGCACTGCAGTCTCCTGGAAAAGTGGCAAGCAAGGGTGTGTGGCACGTAGCACTGCTGAAGCTGAGTATGTTGCTCTGGGTGCAGGCACGTGTGAAGCTGTCTGGCTGTGTCGTCTGCTGCAGCAGTTACGTGTCCCCATCCGCTGCATCACTCTGCGCTGTGATAACCAAAGCACAAAAGCCATTGCTGAGAACAGTGGCATGCATCATTCACGCACCAAACACATCAATGTGGAGCATCACTTTGTTCGCGAATGCATTGCTGCTGGCATTGTCCGAGTCGCTTGGGTGGATACACGGTCTCAGAGAGTTGACTTTCTCACAAAAGCCCTAAGTCGTAATGTCTTCAAAAGTGCCGTTCATTCTGTGGGTCTCATCAGTCCGCGTGATCCAGGCTCATCGTTGGTATGTCTCCCCACCCCACTCTCATCTCTTGTGATCACTTCTTGTGATTCCCTCTTGTGTGCTCTGGATTGCTTGTCTGCGGGGCATGGGGGAGTGTTGAAGTTCATTGGCCACTCACAACTCTGTGCCCTCTTGCCTCCCACACTGTGCACACACGCATGTACAGATTAAAGTGACAATGGGATCACCTGGGGAGATGGCCAGTCCGTCTGTGCTGGCTGAAGCTATGGACGCCCCCAAGCTACTGCCAGACCCAGGAGTGCTCTCTGGCANATCGTTGGTATGTCTCCCCACCCCACTCTCATCTCTTGTGATCACTTCTTGTGATTCCCTCTTGTGTGCTCTGGATTGCTTGTCTGCGGGGCATGGGGGAGTGTTGAAGTTCATTGGCCACTCACAACTCTGTGCCCTCTTGCCTCCCACATTGTGCACACACGCATGTACAGATTAAAGTGACAATGGGATCACCTGGGGAGATGGCCAGTCCGTCCGTGCTGGCTGAAGCTATGGACGCCCCCAAGCTACGGCCAGACCCAGGAGTGCTCTATGGCATTCACATAACTCTTGCATGATTCTTCATAACTTTCTGATGCGGTAGATGCTAGGGCCCGTACATTCTCACTGCTGTGCCCTGCATCATGTTATCTTGTTTTGCATATTGTGGGGGAGCTGTATTTACCCGGGTGCTGATCCCTAGGGGGCCACCGTGCCGGTCTCGGCCGTGCATCGGTGAGTAGACGCCCTCGGTTGATTCCGTGTGGTCGGGCTCGACCCCCGGGTGGCGGCGCTCACTCACCCGAGCTCGTCGCTCGTGGTGAGCGAGCGCTCACCGGTTCTAGTCTCTCTCGCCCCCCCTTTGTCTCCTTCTTCTCTGTGTGAGCTCTAGCTATGCAAACAAGTTGCCGCATCCATGGTGTCTCTCTCACCTTGGTGCTTGTTGCGTATCATACCCCCACACACCTGGATCAGCTAGTAACTTCCTAGCAACTACACAGGTGAACACGAGAGGGCAGAACTCAGCTCCTGCTGACAAGGTGATTGTGGTCCACTATCCTCGACTGCCGTCGTAGTGGACACAGATGTGCAGGACTAAGGCTCGACAATGCTTGTCAGGACGACCAGCACGCGCAGTTGGCGCTCTTGCATCGTCTCGTCGTGAAGGCTGGTCGCTACCACCTGCTCGATAATGGAGTGAGGACCACCATTTGACTCTGTCATATGTGTCACTGCTCCGTCGTGTGTACGGGAATCCGTAGACTCTGGGAACATGGGCGACTCATCACGCTGAACCTGGTCCTCAAGTAGCGCAGATGACAAGGTGGAGCCTGCTGTGTCTGCTGTAGCACATGTCCTAGTGACCTCTCAGAACTGCTGCTCTCAAGAATGCCTCAACCTCTAAAGGACCAGCCGGCCGACTCTGCTCAAGCACTGGGACCGTTGTCCGTCTGGTGTGAGTCTCATGCGCCAATGCCCCTGAAAATCCATATGGGGCATCCCGATCCGCACGATACTCCTACGCCACCGCCAGGCTGCTACCGATCGGAGTCACGAGTAGCACCGCCCAGGCATGTGGGACCTGCACTCCTCCTGATACAACTCGCTATTGGAGAATGTCTCGCGTTTCCCCGAGCATAGATGTCGACCTTGATGACATGCTCGTCTAAAGCACGCCAACCTCCGCCGGACAAGGTTGAGTCTGCTGCAAACTCTCCCCCAAAAGTCCGGTAGACGCATTTCGATCTAAACTGGACTCCTGTGCCACCGTCGGGCCGCCACCGGTCGGAGCTGTGAGTGGCACCGCCCAAGCACGCGGGACTTGCACTCCTAATGCAACCTGCTACTGCATAACGTCCGGCTCCTACCCCAGTGTATATGTCGACTGCGATGACATGCACGTCCCAAGCACTCCAACCTCCACCGGACCGGTGTCAGTTTGCTGCACACTCTCCCCCAAAAGTCCGGTAGACGCATCCCTATCCTTATGAGACTCCTGTGCCCCCACCGGGCCACCACCGGTTGGAGCTGCGAGTGGCATTGCCGTGCCTGCGCTCCTCCTGAAATAACTTGCTATTTCGGAACATCTGGATCCAGCCCGGACGTGGAAGTCGAGCTCGATGACACACAAGTCTCCACCATGAACGCCATGTCGGGATCAGAATCTAGTCATGTGCAGTCGTCGTTTCGTGTGAATCTACCTGAGTTGACGCTCGGGCACAACGACCCAGTGCGAGTGTGGATCCTGTCGCTACGATCACAACAGGCAATGTGCGGTGACCACACCCCCCCTCGACAGGTATGGCAGTCAAAGCTGAGGTGGTGGAGGATGTATCAAAACCGGCGCGAGTACGGCGGGTGGAGCACTGATGCTGACGCTTCGGGGACACACGATTGGAACGACTACATGAAGGCATGTCATGGCGCACTCGCGTCGTGGTCGCAAGATAGGGGAGGATCGAAAGGATGATGGCAGCCTAGGACTAGCAGGCAGGTGGATCTGGAGGGACACCATCGGGTGAGGAAGGAGGAGAGGATCAAGGAGATGTGATAAAAGAGGCCGTCGTTGAACTGGTAGCAGAAGCACGCTCGGTAACGACGAGGTCACAAAGCAGCTGTACCATCTGTCGCAGGCCATGCATTTTGGCGAATATTGTTGCCAAAGGTCCATCTAGGGGATCTACCAACACCGGCAGGTTTGTATGCTGTGGAGGATGCAGGCTCGGACAAGGCTGTAGCCAAGGTGGATGTCAGCCGCGAGGGTGCATCCAGCAGTGAAGACAACCATGACGTCCATCATTACAGTAATAGCAGGCGAATGCGCAAGGCGCTTGTTCAAATGTCTATGCACTCATCTCGTACGCTGGACACTGGATAGGTGCCGAGGGCACCTACTCCAGGTGGTAGAAGTCACTCCCAGAGGTCACAGCGTCAGGGTCAGCAAACGTGATCAGACGGGACGAGCTACACCACCACAGTACGCCTGGAGAATGGAGTCTATCTAGATGTGGCTATTAATGATTCTACCACTAATGGAGCGAAGACTGCTCCAAGAACAAAAGGGGTGGCTGCTACAGGTGTGGCTGTTGCTCCAAGCGGTAGACAATCCAGCCCTCGGAGATGCACAGACTTGAATCTGTCGTCGATGCTACAGAGTGAATTGCGCACACCAATCCACGGGCCCTAGGGAGACGCCGGTCCACGCCATGTCTCGAAAAGGAGATTGCCGCAGACAACGCAATCAGCTTTCGGCTACGGAGGCAAAACTGCAAGCGCTGTTGTAACCACTGATGCAACTGTTATAGAAGCTGTTGTTGCTCTAGTGGTTGCTGCTTTTGCAGATGCCGGGCTATTCTATGGCCCCGCACAAGTGTGTTTTTTTCTTTGTTTTCTCTGTGACTTTTTTTTCTCTTGTCCTCAGCCCCCTTTTTTCCGTTGCCCTCACCCACCACCTTTTCTTTTCTTTTTCTTGCTCTCCCCCCTTCTTGCCCCCAACCCTCGTCCTTTGTTTGTTTTTTGTGTTCTTTCTTCTCAACATTTTTTTTGTTTATATTTTCTCTGCTCATCCCGGGTTTGCTCGTCACCTGGTTATGGAGTCGCCCCTCGAATGGAGGCAGGTTAGGATTAGGGAGGGAATAAAAAAGGAGGTGGCGGTTTCAAATCACCCCCCTTGCTCATTGCTCGCTCGCAAAAAACAGAAACTGAGAAAGCAAGTAAGCAAGTGAGCGAGTGAGAAGAGGGGGGGGGAGTCTGCCCCTCTCTCCGTCCGTTGGCCGACGAGGCCGACGGGCCCCTTCGAGGGGCTCCTCGGAGGGGCTCGATGGGGCCCTTCCAGGGCCCCCTCGAGAAAGGGGGGACAACAAAGCCGATGGGCCCCCTCGGAGGAAGCCCCCTGATGGAGGTCGAGGGGGCCCTTCCAAAGGGGCGAGGGCCCTCACAGGAGGGCAACAACGTCCTCCTCGCTTTGGGAGCAGCAGTTGTAATGACAGGTGCAGCTGCTGCGGTTGTTGCTACTGCTGCTTTTGCTGTTGATGCTGCTATTGCTCTGTGCAGCAGCAACTGTTGCTGCTTGCTACTACCTGTACTACTTCTTGCTGCTGTCGCCGCTGTTACTGTTGCTCCACGCTGTTGTTGCTCCACGCTGTTGCTCTCGTCGCTACTACACGCTGCTACTGATGTCGCCGCTGCTGTAGTGACTGCTGGTGCTGCTCTGTACCACTGCTGCAGACGCCGTTGCTACTACGGCTAATGCGCTACTGCAACGGTTGCAAATTCTATTGCTAACCGCTGTTGCTGCCACCACTGTTGCTATCGCCGCTATTGCTTTTACTATGAGCGGCTTGTCTGCCGCCAGTGCTCCTACTCCATGGCACCATAGCTGCCGCGGCTGCTACGTCTGCTGCTGCTATTGTTGTTGCCGTCAAAGTCGCTAATGCTACTGTGCACGGCTCAACGCCCCTGTGGCGTTTACATGCATTCGCTTCGCACTCCCTCACGCTGTTGTCGACGTGGCACCACGTGGCGCGGTCTCTTTTTGTTCGGCCCACTACTACTGCTTCTGCTACTTCTACTGCTCACACGCCCCCCTTGTGCTCTGATACCAAGTTGGAAATGTTTAGGGCATGCAGGCCCATGAAAAAGCATACATGAGCTCTATGTGTGAGTATAATGGAAAACGGCAAGAAATGGGTTAAGTCTGGAATGCATGATATGAAAGAACAAAGAGAAGGTATAAATGGGCCCCTATCCGGCTATTTAGGGGCGCCGGTAGCTAGCCGCACTGGGTCCCGTCACCCCCGCTGAACCCAAACGAGTCAACAGGGAGAACATAGTGCACACACCACAATAACAATCAGCGGTGGTCTCCTCGAGGCACCGGAACAGCTCTCCGAGTGCCCGGGTCTCGACCACCAAGAAAATACGAGTAGTGCTAGAAAATCTCAGGATGAGCGTCCAGACGTCACGCACGGCTTTCCGAACACCAGAAGCACTACTACAGCCAGTGGAAGTCCTCATCGCACCGGTACAGACCACCGAGTGCGCGGGTCTCAACCCTCCGAGGAAACTCTCCTATCTTCCGACAAGCCAACATGGCTACCAAAACGCATCGACTGCGTCTCACCAGCACTGTCATAGATGCCGGAGAAGTCTCGAGACACTCTGGAGGCCCGTCGTGTCATCACGCCATCCTCTACCATATACCACCAAAGTGAGTACATGGATAATCCATCGGCATCGGTCGTAACGGGTGGAAGCCACACAAACCAGCATTGTCAATTTTCATTTTTCTGTTCGATTATATTCAATTAGAGCTTCCAGACACTCTGTGCGTGTTCCCACCTAGACCTTGCAGTTTTGTGCACGACTTGTGACCGTCCTCACAAAGAGACTTAGTGCTAACGCCTGATTGAGTGGCAAGCTGTTAGGAAGGTTCAAAGAAGTTTCTCATGGTATGAGAGCGAACAAGCCATAGCTCGTTGTGCTGTACAACACAGACACAGGAGTAGTAGCTGTGAGTGGCAGCAACGACAGTTATCCACAACAGCAACAAGAGGTCCTCGGGGGACCCACCACGAATACGATGCAGTTGAGATAGCCGCGGCAGCTGTAGTGGTGAGAAGCAGGCACAAGAGCAGCCGCAGTAGCAGCAGCTGAGCCGAGACATAGCAACAGTAGTGGCGGCAGATAGCAGACGCAACAGAAGCAGCAATAGTGCACGCAACAAGGATAGCCATAGATGTAGCAAGAACGACTGCTACCCCCATTGCACCGGTCGGGAATCTGCCTTGCAGCTTCGCGTTACAAGGGGGTTTGCCATTTGGCGAGCTTGTGTTGTTCTTGCCATCGGGCAAGCTAGCTGATCGGCGAGCCTGTTGGTCGACAAGCTCGTCTGATCAACGAGCTCGCTGTGAAGGTTGAGCCAGACAATGAGAACGGAAAAAAAGGGGTCCTCGTGTGGGGCACTCCAGAAAAACCCCAAACAGGGTTCCCCACTGGCACCGAGCGTTGGGAAACCAAAGGAAAAAGAGGGACAAGAAACAAAAAAAGAGGAGCAACGGGTACCCAAGGAGGGGGCACCCGTGTTAAGGCAGCAACTGAGGAAACCCCAAGAGAGGGGTTCTCGAGAGATCACCTTTGCATTTGGTGTATCCAAAGGAAAAATGGGATGCGGCTGCAACGACGGCAACAATCGAGTGAGACGCTCTCTTACCAGCAACAACAAAGTGTGGCAGAGACTACCGCCGCCGTCGTTGATAGCAGTCATAGGCGACAAAAAACAGTAGCAGCAGCACCAAAGGGAACTTGAGGTCGCATATTGCATTAGGCGTGCGATAGTTGTGCAGCGACCGCACAGCAGTATACCAGCAGCGTGGTGGTGCCCGTCCTTGTGACGACGTTGCAACATATCTGAGAGACTGTGCTTAGGTTATCCCCTTGTGGCCTTGTGCCAGCGGGAGCGAGTGCCTTGTGCACTCACCCACGCTAGGCTCTGGAGATGAGCACATTGGCGTGGCAGGGAGCGCAGCCAAAACCGTGGTTCACGCTGACACTGCATGTGTGGCAGGTGCCGCGGCCACAATGGCAATTGCAGCCATGGCATATGCCACAAATGTCCAACGGTTTTGCCTGCTACTATTACGGCAACCGGCACCATGGCTGGCGCTAGTGTCGCTAGCGGCCTGCGAGGTGGCAACCACACTAGATGCGGTCCCACCCCTCTCCTTCACCTGGTCCGGGGACGCTACCGCTTGATACGGTAGTGCCCCTCAACGAAGTTCTACCAGTGTTGTATCTCGAGCTCCAGGGTGTAAAGTGCATGGTGCAACAGCTCACAGATCATGTTATCTCTGAGCGGCTTGTCACCATGCCACTGCAGACACCCCTATCTTTCTCGGCGCCATCCTCACCTCACCTTCGTTAGTGACATTACCTGAAGACGTCACAACACCTGACCTTAGGTTCACATCTGCTGCCCTCCGCTCTGTCCTAGAGTCAGTCGAAGTAATCCCAACCTTCCTTTCTAAACATCATGTCTGCATCACACGTGAGCATGCTTGTTGCACGAGGCAACGGATGGCACATGTGTCTCGACGTTACCATGTAGTGGCAGGAGCAGCAGCGGTAACAGAGATTGCAACACAGCCGACTCCCCCGTTCACCGTCCCAGATTTGGTCCATCTGCCAGCAGTCCATGTGACCACCCGTGAAGCTCTATCATATGTGTCGGTCGTGGGAGGGATAGTTTGTTTGTCGATGACTGTCGTGGAGCCAAGGATGAAGGCAACAGACGGAGGCACACTACACACTTAGTTGGCGTAGCGTCTGGAGAGAAAGGACGCCCCGATTGTGGAGGAGGATTGTTCATCCAAGGAGGAGTGATCTGATGCTGAGTCAGTGATGGAGATCGAGTTGAAGATTGCACCGGACGTGGCAGAGGGATTCAAAGCGGCAACAGAGACCATTGACGACCTGGCAACGGTCGGGGCGATGCTAACAGTTATGGGGGTGGAAGGGGTTTTGCTGGAGACATTCCCCTCGTCCCCGGTCGTGGGGTTGGTGCGCCACCCCCTCTAATTTTCTGCCAGTCTGTCGGTGAGTGGGAGGGTGGATTGCTCGCCGACCACCACAGGATACCACATGATGGATGTGGCAGATAGTGCTGGGCACCGGCAGCATGTTGCCAACCGCCAGGAGGAGAAAAACGTCCTCTACAAGGACAAGTCATCTGATGTGGTTAGACGTAGAGTCGGAGACAGACGTGGAGGCCCAGTGCGCTATCGCATTTGCAGCAGCCGCAGCACAACTGTAGGATGGTCCCTGGATGACGGCAGACATCCGCGTGTGTGGCATGCTAGTAGTGGCAGGTAAGCTTGCACCAGTCACCCCTGCAGGTTTAGGGAGTGCAGGGTGAGCTACGGACCTCCGGCTCATGCCTACCTTGACCACCACGGTAATTTCAGCCAGCGACATTTTTACACACATTCGAGCTACAATTCCCATGCACAAGCGCATGTACTCCACAATGGACGTACGGGAGGCACTTGTGGCTCGAGTGCAGGCGCCTGTGTAGGATTTGTAGTTGAGCTCCAATATGTTAGCAGCCATTAGAACACCACTGTTGTTTGAGCATGATAGGCTACCAACGAGTGCATGGAGGATGTGCACACACATCTCAAGGCAATTGAGTGGTCTCCAGAGGGTGCACGTTTGCAACAGGCGTACCTCCAATAGCAGGTGGATCATGGGCTGTACACCAAGAGTCGAGAGGGGCACCACGGCAGTGAGCACACTTTTGATGACTACGACAACACCATAGATGCAGATGTACCTACGGATGCTGACGTCCGGCTAGCAGCTGACAGCCAAGCGACAAGTGTGTCAGCAGCAGCTGATGCCTTCGTAGGAGACGTTCCTGTAGCCCCACATGATTTACATGGCAACTCATCATCTGGTGTCCACGCCCTGCCAGTAGCTTGTGGTCTGGCGGCACTTCATTCGACGAATGACGCAGAGGACGTCGACTTGTGTGACGAGCGACGAAGCTACACTATTTCTCCCGGGATGAAGCCACGAGGTTGGAGGTGGCCTTGGCTCGCGTCGACGTGCATGTGATGGAGGTCCACCTTCACGTCGGTTTTGTGTCTGGTCGCTTGCATGCTGCACATGCAGCTCGTTGGTCAGCATCAGAGCTTGTCAAGCTGCACACGTGCCTCCATGTTCCGGAGGCCAAGAGGCGATGTGCAGCTCAACAGTTGATGGCTGCATAGTAGGTGATTATTTTGGAGGGGGCCCTCAACGTTGTAGTTGTTGCAGCAGCAAGTGACGACAATAGTGACCATGACAAAGACATCGATGACGACGATACCGACGTTAGCGTTGCGAGGTGGGGCTATGTGCTAGCACGTCCCATCAGTTTTTTCATCACCCTTGCTATTGTCATGCAAGAGTATGTGACCATGAGGGAGCCGTGCTCCCTCCTCGAGGATTGTGTTGGGTGTAGCCATCAGCTTTGCTTGTGCTGTCAGCCTCTGCAACCCAGGAGGAGTGTTGGTGTGTGGGCTTTGACTTGACACCCTTATGAGGACAGCATGGTTAGTTTGGGTCTGGCACAATGCTCTAGCCAAGGCTATGCTGATCGAGACCCGCGCACCTGGTGAGTTGCACTGGTGTGAATCGGAGACATTGCCTCCATGTGTTATGTATGCTCCATGCATGCGAGCAGGTGTGGTCCACACCCGGACACCCGAAAAAATGTTCCGGTGTCACGAGGAGACCGTATTGCTCTGTACCCCTTGTATGGTGTTTGGCACATGGGTATGTGATTTATGTCTTGCATGGTTGATAGCCGGGCACTTGGTGAGTTGCACCACTTTCACAAGGAGACCTTGTATTGTGGTTGGTTTTTACGATGGATAGTGAGTGTAGCCACTCTACCATTAGGGAGAGGCACCTACAGAAGTATGCTTGATTGGTTCTTACCATGGTTGGTTTTACGAGTGAACCTTCCCTACCTTCACTCACTCATCATTATGGTGACGGCTCTGTCAGCCAGGGGGAGTGTTGTTTTGTATGGCTTCCACCCGTCATGGGCAACAACCGTGATGATTATCCGTATACCGCGTACTGGTGGTATGGAGCAGAATTGCAAAGCACGACGACATGATCCCTGTTGTGGACCCTATTGGTGCCGGAGCAGTGACAGTGGTGGCTCCACCCACCAACAGCTGCCAGACCGTTGCCACGACGTCATGGGTGCTTGTTGGGATGCTGTGCAGTTTTTTTTGTAGTCGCTAGAGTTTTCTCGGTGGACTGGCATCTGAGCTCGATTTGCATGTTTTTCATTGTCTGTCCATTGATCTATGTTTGACCTGTGTGTATGACTAGTTGTAGCGTCTGGCTCAAGTTTGTGCATCTCTAGGTTCAGACGGTGTTACGTTTGGATACCTGTGTGCATAGTTACGGCCAAAACAGTGGTTTTGGGCCGGTTTTAAGAAAAACTGACACTAATGCCTGTGCCACCAGCCGTGCACCGCGTCTGGTATTTTTGCTACAAACTTGTCATTTGTCATTTCTTTCTGCAATTTTATTCCATTTGAGCTTCCTAGCACTCTGTACGTGTCCCTACCTAGACCCTTGCAGTTTTGTATATGTCTTGTGACTGTCGTCATACTCTGACTTAGTGTTGACGCCTAGCTAAGTGGCAAGCGGTTAGGAAGGTTCCAGGAAGTTTGTCAAAAATGACCATGCAATTGTTCAATTTGGCTTCTAGATTCGAACTGCGTAACTGTTATGCTGAGCAGAACGTGGATGTTTCACAAGGATGAGGTGCCATATAGATGATTCAAGGAATCGGAACAATTTGATACATTGTTGACCAGAATGAAGTGTACTACAATGACAAGTGTCCAGAGCATACATACAATAGCTCAAAACATGATAAGGCATATGTGAGCTCTTAGACACTCAAATTGAGCGACGCGTGTGATGCCATGTTGTGAGTGGTCGCTTTCACAAACTCCTACGAGAAGTCGGGTCAAGAACATGGAGGCGTGATTTCATCAAAGTCTAGCGCCATCAAGAAGGCGACCAAAGACTACCAAAAAATCGATTAAATCTGTGACATTTCTGTCAACCCATCTGGAAAGTGGTCGAATGTGTCAGGACTTCTAAGAATGGAACACTGGAGGTTGGGTCAAGATGCCAAAATGCCCTCACATCCTGAGGTTGACGCAAAGTGGGCCAGGAATGAAAGGACATGAATACCCACTTGCAGGATTTAGGGACTTCTTTATGTCTAGGAAGAAACAGTTCCCCCCTCTCGTTTAGTCTTCTTGCCTCGGGGCAATTGCAGACATAGGCCAGTGACGCCTATGATAGCCGTCAACCAAATGATCGATGTCTCAGAGGTTGTCGTAGGGCTCCCCGCTGTTTTGTGCGGTGTCATAGCTGTGCCACTTGACCAGATACTCGGTCGTTTTTCCACGACATTGATGTCCGAGGATGTCTTCAGTCACGTACTTCATATCTACGTCTACTTGGATTGTAGGCGGATGAGCGACGTATTATCTGGGGAACTTCTTGCTCGGATCTTGGTAGTGCTTGAGCTTGCTGACATGGAAGAGTGGGTTTTTAGTCATGCTATCTGGAAAGCAAATTCGATAGACAACCATCGTTTGCAATT
>SZWC01005067.1:8761-20774 GCA_023375785.1 Penium margaritaceum | reverse complement strand
GTTTGCGTCTTTGCGAGGGTTTGGCGTGCTTCCTATGAGACGCTGGAGAAGTCAATGCGACTGGTGTCAACCATGGGAATGTTGTCCTGACGGTGTGGCAAGAAATTTTGTCATAAACCTCTTCAAATGGAAATTTGCATATTGTAAAATTGTGGAGTTTTATGCGAGTTCAGCGGTCGGCAGTTCGGTTGCCCAACCAGTGTCGTGCAGTTGGCATGAATTGTGGATGACTTTGTTTAGAGTTTGACTGGTCCGCTTGGTTTACCCATCACTTTTAGGATGGAACGCACATAGTACCTAGATCTGACTACCATAACATGCCATCAGTTTGCCCCCAAAATGGGTAGTGAAGCGGCCGTCTCGGTCACTGATGATGGTACGATCTGACGTAAGAGTAGACATGATGTTCCTTCTACGGTGACGGCGGTTTTCAGAATAAAGTACGGTATTTTGGACAGTCTTTCCACCACCATGAGGATGGAATTTTACCCTCGGGATTGACAAGCGGCCTTGTCATGAAGTCCATGCTGATATCAACCCACGGCTCCGTCAGCAAAGGGAGTGGTTGAAGCAAAATGAGATTATTGGATTCTGACTTGGATATGCACCCGGGTGCATAGAACACAAGAAAGCAAACATGTTAGCCGCGACGGTCGGTGTACTGGCACAGTTAAGGGGCTTCCCTAGTGCCAGATCACTAACCACTGTAACTGAGTGGTCTAGGACTGGTCAAACCATGTTCAGAAACAAGGATAACTATACTTGTGATTTCCCTTTTTTGTCCAAGTTATTGATCATGGCCAGCACAAAGTCCTGAATTGGCATATGTATGTTCGATGTTAAGGTGAAGATAACTTAAAGGTTTGAGGAAAAAATCAAAGATTGTGGGGATATGGCCTTGCAATCAGGAGTGAGTGGAATAACCTCAAGTAACTTATGGTCCCTGATGGGATGAAGCTCCTCATGCATTAAGTGTATCCAGAGAGTTCTACTAGTGAGTTTCACATGCTTGTCGTATAGTTTTTAGCTCAGGTGACAAGGGTGCACAATCCCTAATTTCCATGACTATGATCGTGTGTCAGAACATTGATTAAGCCTAAAAGAATTGATGGTACTCAACAAATATCACCAAGTAAATGATGAAGCTTTGTTCTGGGTTAGAGAACTCCAATGGCCTGCCCCGAGAATCTCAAGTCCAGTGGTAGGGGCAAGTTTTCTCAAAGGCAGAAAGGGGCTCCATCCATTGCGCACAGAAGACTCAGACTGCTCGGACTGGGGTTGATAGTGTGTGGACTATTTCTACAGTGGGCGGAGCTGTCTGCCAAGAGAATATAGAGGGGCATACCAGAAAGGGGCCATGGAGGATGCTGGAGAGGGTGGAACCAACGGAGATGAGACTGGTTACAAAGGGATGCATACAACATGGATGATATAGTTGCAAACTGAGAAATTGTCGATCTAGAAACATGAGTGGCGCAAGAGCTAATACAAGGAAAAACTCGGGCAGAGATGGCGATGAATGTATTTCTTTTCCATTGGCATAGGAAAATGAGCATCACCTCCATTGGATAGAGAACAAAGCAATCTTCCTCCTTCAAAACAATGAAAAGGGAAAAGTGATAGGTTGGGAAGAATATGACTGAGGTCCTCAAGAATCAAGGTCTTGATTAAGTATCAAGGAATTGTGGGTTTCGACAACGTGAGAAGTGTCATAATGCCAAGAAAACCATGCCTTGAATGGATGCTACATCCCAGGAAAGGAGTAGAGTCGATAGAGCGAAGATAGCATTCCATCACAAACAGATTCGCGCAGGCAAGCATGAGTGATGTTGTCATACATGCAGGCAAGACGTAGATCAACATGAAGACCAAACCATTGCTTAAAGGGGATGACATGACACGATGTGGGACAAAGGCAAATACAGTTCTGGACCAAAGTCATGAAGTAAATAAACTTGAATGTAAGAACTCATGCAAGGTTAGAATCTACAAGGATATTGTGAATTCCAGGGATGAGGGTCCAATTCCATTCTTACGAGACGCCATTGTATAGAGATGTGTTGGAAATAAAAGGCCCTGTACGCACCTCATTGGAGTCAAGAAATGAATCAGTAGGTCCTACGTAATCATAAATATGATTGGATCAAATCACTTGCACCTTGAGATAACAAACACACTGTGTCTGAACAAGCCAGGGTCTGAGCAAGGATACTCATAAATCGTTGAGAGAAAAAGGAAATACCTTGTGGAAGTAAGAGGCATCGTCAATGAGTAAAAATAAGTATCAACAAGAGGATGAGTTCCATGGAATTACCATGAAAGAATCCTATGAGGTGATTAAACTTAGACTTAAAGGTAGAGCAAGAGATCAAACATTGTTTTCCTTACATATAGACAAGGCACTCGACATGATAAGGAATGTAACAGATGACAACATCAAAGCCAGCATCCAATTTTGTGCTAGTTTTGTAATCAATAGGGGTTGCAGGTTCATACAAACAAAAAAAGAGATGGACATGCTTAGGATAGAGGAAAGGAGCAACATAAAAAATGACAGAGGTAGCAGAAGATGTGGGAAATGGAAAATTACATAGCGTCTGTTGCTTCAAAAAATCCACACATTGGTATGACTAGAGCAATGCAGTTTCACCTTGCAAAATCGGACCCTACATAGCGGGGAGTATGGGTGGATGTGGGTAGTGGTTGCCACCACTACAACTAAGTGCTGGTCTAACACTGAGGCGCCAAATAAGATCTTAAACAATTGGTTTGTTTTAATTGGATGTTGAGAGTATGCCGCAAGATTGACATCCGCTCTCAACTTTGTGAAGGGGAGGGGCTCTTGAGCTTTGTGAGGAGGAGGTCTCTTCAGAGTTGTGAGGGGGGGATCAAAGTTGAGGATTTAGACTTGGAGAGAGGATCAAAATGATAATACATTGACGTTAGAACAAAAAGTGAAGTAGGAAACAAGAAGCAGTGGACCCATATCGGACTACATTGAATTAAAACCGTCGATGGTGTTCCAAAACAATCACTTTCATTACATAGAAGTGTGTTCAAGAGACGCATTGCGCAATGACCTCAAAGTTGTTGCAACTCAACACAAACCGCATGGTGGAAGTCACTGTCATCTCGGAATTGCACACCCCAGAGATATGGCTGCCGTTTCAAAACAACATAATGTTGGTGATCAATGCAAAAATGATGGAATATTCGTCAACGGATGAATGATTCTCTTTGCATGCACAGTGCAATACATACGCAAGTAAACATCCTATGTATCCCAAGGACAAATGAATTGCACGAAACAGCATGGGTGAGCCCAGCATGCATGGACCAAAAAACACAAACATGTCCACTACATAGTAGGACACCAAATACATTTATGAAATAATTAGCTACTTGAACACAACAGTGCAAGAAAGTAGGGGGTGATCAAGGAAGAAAGCTTGAACATCACACCACAATCCAGAAGTAATGAACAATTTCTATGATATTGCTCCAGAAGTGGCATTTGTTGAAGTTTCCAAATGCTGCCAGGAGCACCACCAGTGACACCTTCACATCCCTCTAGCACCACTGGCCAGTCACACCTCCTCAACCCTCCAACAATGCAACTTGTGACGCCATAACCCTCCTCTTGCATGATCACTCATTGACACGTGAACACATTGCGAGGTACACCACAGGGTGGCATGCAACACCCACAAGGAGCACAAGGGCTGGCACTAGAGCCAGACAAAGAACAATGAATCTGAAGGAGAGGAGTGCTGGGCCACAGGGAAATGGCGCCAACAATGGGAGGATCACACACCATCAGGTTGCAGTGCCTCACAGGCTTGCTCACCCAACACACGATAGATCAAGGCCAAAATCCACTCATCGACAATGAATGGATGAGGCGGAGCCAAGACTGCATCCGTGGTGGCGCCTCCAACAGGGCGGCCAAAGGGAAGAGCGCACAAGCAAGCAACACACTTATGGACATGAGGTACGTTGCAGCAAGGAAAGACATCTTAGCCATCTTCGGCAATGTCACAGTCTTAACACATGTACGGACAAGGAGCGTGTGTAAAGGGGATAAGAACAGCAAGGATAGGGAGGTGGAGGAGACCATACTCAAGAGGGATAAGGGAGGGAAATTGTCAACAGGGGGACAGCCAGGGTGCGCAGCCGCCTAAAAACGATTGGCAGTCATAAGAATGTCCAGACAAGGGCACGATTCTGGTAAGCCGACACCAGCTCAGCGGCGAGGGGGTACAAGGTGAGAGCGCCGGAAGCATCAGGGCCAAGGTAGGAGACTACTCTCAAGAAAAACTTCTCCCGGGGTGTGAAGGCACGTGCCATCCAATTGACATGGAACAAGTGCTCTGCACGGTAGAGGAAGGTACCAAGATGCTCCTCCGTGCAGTGACAAGGGGCACTACACTCAGCGGAGAGAACAGGCGGAATAAGGTGTCTGTAAAATAATAAGAGGTGAAGGCAATCCATTTGGCACATGGATGAGAAGGTGGAGAGGCAACATCGGCCTTCTTAGGGCGGACATGAGGGATAAGACAGACAAGATTGAAACCTCCCAAAACGACTGCATGACAGCCCATGCCATGGAGCAGATGACCCAATCGGGAAAATGCATCCTGGCAGTAAAGGTGGGGGCTGGCGGGAGGGCAACAAGACAAGGAGGAGGAGAAGGCTGGCGGACAAGCAAGGGCTCGAAGAGGGCAGTCACATGGGCCAGTCATGCCTGACTATGGACTCAGACATCAGCGATGACAAAGGATCGAGGGTATGGGAAGTACCGCTGTAGACATACGCACACGCTGAAGGAGATGTGTGGGTGCATAGACATGTAGTGACACATGCACATGTGTGCATGCAAGCATAGGTGTGATTGTAGGCACAGGAGCGGACGCAGGCACAGGAGCTAGTGAAAGCACATGTGAAGGAGGACGCACATGCACAGGTGTAGGGACATGAACGGATGCAAGTATGGGTACGAGCGCGGGCACATGTCTGGGTGCAGGCATCGATGCGGATGTAGGCAAGGCCATGGGCGAGGGCACATGCCTTGGTATGGATGAGGGCGCAAGCACATGTGCGGGTACAGGCATGGGAAAAAGCATGAATAGATGCACGTTCTCAAGCACCTGTACAGGTGCAAGAAGACACAGGGCCACAAGCCAAGGCATTAGGATAGGCAAGGCGAAGGCACTGGTGGAGGTAGGGTTGGTGGAGGAGGGATGAGAGATGGGATAATGTGACTGTCAACAGAGCCATTGTCCGAGACATTCTCGGCGCCAGCAATGAAGGCACCAGAAGCAGTTTTTGGCTGCATTATCCAAAGTCTTGTTGGCATCGGCAACAACAAAGGTCCCTGCCAAGCCGGTGAGGCCGAGGAGGCCTCGCAGACGGCCAAACAAAGAAGCCGTGCTGTGGCATGGCTTCTTTGTGGCGAGGGTGAGGGTGCGGAGCGGCGAAAACAAAATCAGCACTGAGGATGACGGCGACTGTGACAAAGGCACAAGCGGAAAGTGACAGTGCGTAGACATCAGAGGCGACGATGGCAATCGTCCGTGGCGGCGGCAGAGGTCAGAAGCAACGTTGGTGAGGTCGTCGGCAACGGTGGATGGCATCCAAGGGCAGACGGACATGGAACTGCGGCGGTGGAGGCAGATGGATGATGTCGACAGAGGAGCCCAAAGGCCATTTCACAAGCTTGATGCAATGTTGAAATGGGGTCCGCGTAGAGGACACAAGTGGAGCTGAAGGTGGTCACCACCATTACAAGTAAGTGTCGCTCTAACACTTTGTCAACACCGAACAGTTTGGGCGCTCGGTTCATGTGAGGGGGATGCTTGGGGTTCGCCGCGAGGCAGAATCCGACTCACGATTATGTGAGGGAGTGGGGTTCTAAAGAGTTGTGAGGTGGTCTCTAGAGTCGTGAGGAGTATCTGTTGTGCTTTGTGCAGTTCCTGTACAGTTTACTGTGACCACTCGGCCGTGTCCATACTCGTGCAGATCCCTGAGGCAGGCGGCCCTGGTGACACCGGCGCGACGACAGGCGGCGGACTACCCGTCTGGAGCTGACAGACCACTGCTCCAGAGCCCCAGATGTCACCGGGACTCCTTGCTGTGACTTCTACGTCTTGCAGGCGCTTTTCGGCGGACTGGGCATGAGGCCCATTTGCATGTTTTTGCATTACACACTCACTGTCAGTCGATGGATGCATGCATGTGACCAGTCATTGCGTGCGTCTTNTCTTGGACTGCCGCGTGCGACACCCGCCGTGCGCCGCGGCAGGTATTTATGCCCTGGACCTGTCAGTTGTCATTTCTCTCTTTATTTACTAAGCTACTGAAGCTTATGAGACTTTGCGCGTCTCCCTAGCCTGATCCTTGCTGTTTCCTGCACCTGCCTGCTTGCTAGTGCGTCAGCTGACTGGACAGTGTCGCCACGTCAGCAGCAGCAAGGCTAGGAAGCTTCCTAGCAGTTTCTCATGGTATCAGAGCGGTGAGACAGATCTCACCAAGCTGCGCAGCAGAGACGCAGCAGAGCAGCAGCAGTGAGAGTCACCGCTGCAGCAGATCTTCTGGGACCCGCTGGAGACTGTCGACAGCCGTCAACGTGAGACCGCAGCTGCAGAGATAGCAACAGCGATGCGTACCACCACGCAGAGAGGCGTGGCGGCGGCGGTGCCAGCAGTCCTCCCACAGCCACAGCAGCTGAGTTGCAGCAGCAGCGCAGCAACCACAGCCGCAGCAGCAGCGTGACAACAACCGCCGCAACCGCAGCAGCTGCAGCGCAGCAGCAGCAGCGGCAGCAGCAGCGCAGCAGCCGCAGCGGCGGCGGCGGCAACAGCAGCCGCAGCGACAGCAGCAGCACTAGCAGCCGCAGCGCAGCTGCAGCAGCAGAAGCAGCGGCGGCAGCAGCGGCAGCAGCAGCAGCGAGCAGCGCAGCAGCAGCAGCAGCGCAGCAGCGCGGCAGCGCAGCAGCAGCAGCAGCGCAGCAGCGCGGCAGCGCAGCAGCAGCAGCGGGCGGCGGCGGCAGCGAGCTGCTGCTGCAGCGCGCAACAGCAGCAGCGGCAGCGTGCAGCCGCTGCTGCCACCGCCGTGCACGCAGCCACGCAGCTGCTGCTACAGCTGCTCGCGCAGCTGCAGCAGCAGCTGGGCGGAAGCTGCCGCGCAGCTTCCGCGCAGCCTCCGCGCAGCCGCCAGTGGGCGGCTGCACGCTCGCGCAGAATCGCGAGCGCAACCAAAAAAAAAAAATAATAATAATAAAAAATCAGCGTCGACGCTGACGTCAGCATTTGACTTGCTGACGTCATCAGGTCGTGCTGACGTCAGCAACCACCTGCTGACGTCAGCACCATACTTAGGCAAAATTTTTGCCGGAAGGTCAAAAGTTGCCAGCATTGCAACTCTTCGAGAAACGCAGACAGCACTGCAATCCGACAAACATGACTCGTCGTCCCATACTGAGCGGCGACATGAATCCGCCCGACGACAAGGACAAGGCGCCAGCTGATCCCTCCTCCTCTTCCTCAGAGATACTCAGCCCTCGCTCACGGGCGATTGCGGACCTACGCAGCCAGCAGGAGGAGATGAGTCGTCTGCAGCGAGAGCAGACTGAGTCGATTCGCACGCTGACAGAGCTTCTGCGTGCTCAGTCCACGGCTCCCTCGCGGACTTCTGGAGGAGCTGCCGGTCTTCTGGCATCCGCACAGCACTCGACTCGGGCGGCCACGACAGGGGTTCCGCCCCCCGCACCTCCCGCACCTCCTGGCACACACTCTCCACTACCTGAGGACCTCTCTGATGACGAGTCACTCATGCCAGGTTTCGAGGATGACGCTCAGGCGCGGGAGGTCCGTCTTCTACGGGAGCGTCTTCGTCAGCTGCAGACGGGCATGCGACCTCCACCTGCGTCTCCGATGCGACCGTCATTTCCTTCCCTTGGAGATCACCCTCTTCCAGGCTTCTTCCCTGTCTCCCGACCTCCTCAGCCTGCGGCTGCCCTTCCCACGGAGCGGCAGCCAAAGGACTTTGAGGCGCCACCCCCACGGTACATCAGCGAGGACGGTTTTGACTGCTGGGAGATTCTGTTTCAGGTGTGGGCCACCTCCGAGGGAGTCTGGCCTTACTACCACAGTCCATACCAGACTACAGACCCAGCACAGGTGTCGACAGCTGCCCGGGCCATGCGAGGACTTCTCTACGCCATGCCACGCGAGACTGTCGTCGACTTCCGCCCCTTTCTTGGCGAGCCAGGCACAGGCACCGGAGCTGATCCTCGTGGAGGCTGGGATCTGACGCTGTCCCTACTAGCCGCAGAGACGCACGCCACGCGTGCGTCCCACATCCGCGCTTTCCATTCGCTTCGTCAGGGACCAGCGGAGCCTGCGGCGGATTACTGGCGACGCGCCATGCATATCTACACGCGCCTGGGTACCTCAGGGGGTACACAGCTGTGGGCACTCCAGGCGATCATGCTCGGAGTTCGCCTGGAGTACACCGACATTTTCGACCGGTACAGCGACGCCGTTCTCGAGCCCTTCTCGGCCTCCATGCAGCTGCTCCCCTGGGCGCATCAGCTTTTCCTCCAGGTCACATCGACCCGCGAGGCCGCAGTGGCACATCAGGAGGCGTCTCTCGCTGCAGCAGTTGTCGCCTCACCACCATCTTCCATCCTGCAGTCACCATCATCCAGCTCCACCACGACCGCATCTTCCTCCTCCTCCTCGACCCCGTCTACACCCACGCAGACGCAGGGCGTCGCAGCTGCCGCCCAGGGGAAGAAGAAGAAGAAGCGCGGGTCGGGCCAGCAGCAGCCGTCATCCAGTGGTAGCAGTGGGCGTTCCGTCCACTGCTACAACTGTGGAGGTGCCCATCGCTACACCGAGTGCCAGCAGCCGCTTGACTGGGCGCGCATCACCCGTGGACTTCAGGCGGCCCACGCTGCTCGTACCGCGTCCGGGACGTCGTCCGCACACTCCTCGGGACGCGCGGCGACTGCGACTGCAGCTGTTCCCGACTCCTCGCCAGCGAGCAGCAGTGATCCAGACCCCCGTGACCGCACCATCACCGAGCTACGTCACCTTCTGGCGCTTCGCTCACAGGGAGGTGCGAGTGTGTTGTCATTGTCGAGTGGGTCACAGACTGCTTGTTCGTCCGCCTTCGTGACTCGTGATGATACGTGTGGGGGAGCACAGTCCGCATGTGATGAGGATGGGCCTGACGATACAGACTGGATCCGTGAGGCGCACCTTCGTGATGTACGTCGTTCTGTCCCACAGACGGCTCAGCGTCCCTCTGATGCTCAGTGTTCCATTGCTCGTTGTACAGTGACGTCCACCGGTCGTGACTCCAGTGGCACTTGGATCATCGATTCCGGTGCCACTCACCACATGACGTGTCGTCGCAGTGACTTTGTGGTTCTTGGTCCCGTCACGACTGTTCGTTCTGTTCGTACAGGCTCTGGTCAGTCCTTACCAGTCCACGGTGTTGGGGTTGTGTGCTTCGATGGTCCGTCTGGCCCCTTGTATCTCTCTGACGTGCTATTTGTACCTGATCTTGAGCTCAGCCTGCTGTCTGTACGTGCCTGCACTCTGATGGGTCTCTCTGTTGAGCACACTACTGATTCGGCGACTGTGACTGCTTCTGACACCCGTAGCATTGTCCTGCGCGCTTCAGTTGTTGATGACCTGTACCGCATTGCTCGGCCGTCCACCCCTTCCTTCCCTACGTCCTCTGGTCGCGTTTTTGTCACTGGTGTTCTCTCCCCAGACCACCAGAGATTGCTGCACCGCCGTCTGTGTCACGTGGGCTCCGACACTGTGTCGAAGCTCATCCGGACACAGCCCGCTCTTGGTCTTGATGTGGCTTCTTTCGAGAAGCCACCCAAGACCGACTGTCTTTTTTGCGCCCAGGGTAAGATGCACAGGTGCACTTACCCTGATTCGCGCTCACGAGCACTGCGGCCCCTCGAACTGGTCCACTCGGACCTGCTTGGTCCTCTCCCGGTCGAGTTCGTGTCCGAGAGGGGCCGATACGTCCTGACGCTGACTGATGACTTCACCCGGATGCGGTGGGTCTACAGTCTACGTCAGAAGAGCGACGCCGCCCTTGCGGTTCGGCTCTGGCTCGTCATGGCTGAGCGTCAGTCTCGCCATACGCTACACACCTTCCGATCTGATCGCGGTGGCGAGTTCCTTGGTGAGATGGACGCCTACTTTGCTGAGCACGGCATTTTTCACCAGGTCTCTGCTCCTGCCACCCCACAGCAGAACGGTGTCTCTGAGCGCTGGAACCGCACCATGGAGGATGCGGTCCGCGCCATGCGGTCTGAGTGCGGTCTCCCGGAGTCCTTCGCCTTCGAGGGTTTCTCCTACATGACCTGGGTCTGGAACCGCCTCCCACATGGTCCGCTTCCGGACCATATCACACCGTATGAGCTCTGGTTTGGCCACCGTGCTGATCTTCGCCTCGCTCGCGTCTGGGGTTCCCTGGCCTCCGTGTGGTACACCGAGGACCAGCAGGGGTCCAAGGTCTCCCCTCGGGGTCGCCTGTGTGCCTTCATCGGCATCTCCCCGCGGTCGAAGGCCTGGCGCTTCTGGGACCCCACTCGCCGTCGTGTCATAGAGTCTCGGGACGCGCTGTTTTTTGAGTCACTCACTTACCGTGATCTGACTTCCATCACAGCCCTTTCTGCCACCCACGTCCCTTCCTGTGAGGGTTCTCGGCGGATGGGGGAGATTTCTCCGCCGTCGACTACTGGTCGCCACGCTGATGGGTCCGCTCGAGCCCCCTCTCGGTCTCCAGCACTTGACGATCCGGCTATTATTGCCGTTGGCCCAGAGACATCGCCTGTGCTGCCCACTTCACACCCTACAGACACCACGGCCCTCACGCCTCCTCTTGCGTCATCGCCTGTCCCTGCTAGCACCCCCGCTCAGGCGTCTGATTCAGTCCAGCCCACGCCTGTCCCTGCTAGCACCCCCGCGCAGGTGTCTGCCCCAGTCCAGCACATGTCTGTCCCTGTTTCGCCTGACACTCTTTCCGTGTCCGGGCCGGCCTTACCCACTGGTACACCCAGCTCTGGGTCCCCCACACACACGTCTCCTCGCGCGGCATCCCCAGCTGCCTCGTCTCAGTCCACACCTGCTGCGGTTGTTCCTGACCCTGTGGACGTGCTCGTCCCTGCGCCTGCTGCGCGTCCCTCGACCTCCGGTTACTCTCGTGAGCCTGGTGGTCGCCTCCGACCACTGGATTCCGGAGCTCAGCGGGTGTCGGGTCCTGGACCCCGGCGCCCCACTCGCAGCATCGCGAGCGGTGATCTAGGCACAAAGGCCCTAGGCCTGAGTGCCCGCACTGAGCTTTCAGAGGTACACCCAGCGTGCCCCATCGGGCACGATCTGGTCACTCGCGAGTTTCATATCGCCTGTGACGCAGCAGCCGACCTCATGACTGTCAGGCCTGACACTGTGGCCTCTGTACTTGCCACGCAGAGTTCTCCCTCTCTGGCCCCTGATCCGGGCACATTGAGGGCGGCTCTCTCAGCGCAGGATTCTGATGCCTGGCGAGCTGCTTGCGAGGATGAGCTTCGCGCTATCCGAGAGCACGGAGTCTATGAGCTGGTCGATCTTCCCCCTGGGAGGAAGGCGATTCAGGTCAAGTGGGTCTTTCGCAAGAAGGTGAAGCCTGATGGCTCACTGGAACGCTACAAGGCCCGCTTGGTCGTCAAGGGGTTCTCTCAGATTGAGGGAGTTGACTACACTGACACCTTTGCCCCTGTCGGCCGCATGACTTCAGCTCGAGCTCTGTTCGGTGTAGTGGCTCAGCATGACTGGGAACTACACCAGATGGATGTGAACAACGCGTTCCTCCATGGCTCTCTGGATGAGGAGATCTACGTGGCTCAGCCACCAGGCTTTGAGGACGGTGACAAGGTCTGGCGCTTGCGCAAGTCCTTGTACGGCCTCAAGCAGTCTCCACGGTGTTGGAACCGGGAGATCAC